>JAFVLL020016515.1:0-81499 GCA_021397915.2 Tor tambroides
TCAGCAGAACAAAGACATTCATACAGGTTTGGAACTACTGGAGGGTGAGTAAATGATGACACAATTTTCATTTTTGGGTGAACTATCCCTTTAAGAGAGAGGGTTAAGCACTGAGGTCTTGACTAATGTTCATTTTATTCACCATTTACCTTTTTGTTCTTCCGTTTTTTTTTAGAGATATGGACTTAGCAAATGAGCAAGAGATTCTGCTGTAATTAACATTCATCTCTGTTACCCTGATTAATTATTTTCACTTTTACTTCCTCTGGCACTCATAAATATTAACCATTGCACGTTATCTTCCTGTCAGATACCAAACTGTCTAACAATGGCTAACAAGACCTGTGTTTCTGTTCTTTCTTGATTTGTAAGTTACTTTTAACTTTCTCTAGAAGTTGCCCTTTCGACAGTTCTGCTCACCTGCTATATATCATTTCTACAAATATCTCAGCGGCTTACTTTGTAGTTTCAGAAACGAGAGGGAGAAAAAGAAAAGAGCTTGAAGCTTAGGGCATGAAAAGAGAGCAAGGATGGTATTTGGAAAGCAAATGAAATGGACAGAGGCAAGGTCTTCATCTCTCTGTAGAAATGTGCCAAACGTCTGTTCGGCCTTCTTTGCAAAGTAACACTAATTTCAGAAAATGAGCTTAACGACCCTTCTAAAAGATTCTCTTTCATCTGTCCAGCAGAGGAGACTATAATTGCAGGTTTATCAAGCAGATTGATTAACTTCGTTCCCCAGTGAATTTAGTACTGGTTTGGAGGGTGATGAAGCATATGACACATGAAACTGGCTGCAAATTGGAGCAAACGAGGTAAATACAGAATAGGTGAAGCCTGAATCTTGATTCGGTGTCATGGACTTTCAATTTGTATGTGTAATTGGGAAGTTAGTGGATTGGATTGGATGGAAGCCCGTTTATACAGAGGAGTGAGAAATAATGTGTAATTGTGAGATTTAAATGAGAAATAAAGTCACACTGTGAGATCAATTTATGAGAAATAAATTTGCAGTTGGAAGATAAAATGTCACATTATGAGATACAAAGTAGCAGATTGTGGGACATAAAGTCACATCACAAGACCTAGTCATGTTATGAGATATGAAGGAACAATTACAAGAAACAAAGTAGCAGTTATGCACAATATAAAGTTGAATTGCAAGATAGAAAGTTGCATTGTGAGTTATAACGTAGCGGTTACAACATAAAAAGTCGCAGTTGCACAATATGAAGTCATATTGTGAGAGTCACAATTGCAAGAAGCAAAGTTACAGTTGGGAGTTGAAAACTAGCTTCCAAAGGATTGCTGACTAACTCAACAAAGCATAAGCCTGTAGATACTCTAACCAGATATTTCACTTAGATTTGTTGTCGTATTGACCTGCTGTTCAATACTGTCGTTGTAGTCATGGATCAGCGGCTTCCACATCATAAAGAGATGTAGCAGACCCAAAGCAGTGCCTGATCAGTAATCCTCTCTCCCCCATCAAAACGGAACCAGAGATATCAAGACAAAAATTGCCTAATTGAATTAAATTAATGCGGGGGCTTCCAAACCACTTATTGAATTACTAACTGGGGGAAGCTGTACTCATGATGGCGGCTCTGCTATCTCTGCCGTCAATGCTGTTCTAATGAGATTGATTCTGTTTACTATCTCCACCCAGATGGTAAACACTGAGACGACTTAATGTGTGTTTATGTGAATGTAAGCGTTTATGTTCGTGCGTCAACGCAAATAGGAAACACTGGAATAAGTGATGGTTCTAAAGAAGACAAATGATGGTGCAGTACCACTGCGATCAGCTGACGTTCAAATGTTCCGATCATTTAATTGTTGCAGGAGGTACCAGAATATTGCAAGAGGTACCGTTGGACCAGAATGCTTAGGTCAAAAAGGTCAAAAGAACTGTCAGATCGTATGATTCGCTTTTTGTAAGCATTTTTTCAGGACAGTTGGAAAAAAGAGTGCGTGAGAGAGAGAAAGGCTAAGAATTGTGGGAATAGCATTTTCAGGACACGAGAGCTTGAATGAATTTGCTTTGTGAGAAATCACGGTCGCGGCTCAGGAACGGCTCCTTCTGACATATTAAACTGTCAAAATGTGCCTTTGGGTACAGAAGGCAGGGCCTTGTGCATTTGTGTGTGATTTATTTGTGCGTGTGATTTAACAACCGAAGTGAGTCGAAGAGAAGAAAAGCCTAAAGTGTTTGAGAGCGAGACCAAGCACATCAGCGACAGTAGCCGTGAGACAAAGTAAATTAGTGAGCGGCCTTTTAAGAGAAGAATACGATTCGGTTAACAACTTCCCAATTGTTCTCAGTGGTGTTCTTAAAGGCAGTGACCTTATGGACATGAATCTAGAGAGCGCTTTATTTCACTGCACTGCTTTAATACATCATTGATTATAGACTGTGGAGAGTCAGTCTGTAAGGGCTGTGATTGAGACTGTCGCATATAGACTGACACAAAGCATGGTTGACTGGATGTCCTGTTCATTATCTCAGACCACCTGCCATGTGTAAACTCAACTGTTCCTCACACTGAGCTAGTAGCTAAAGGGTTTTCAGTGTGATAATAGTGGGGAAGATACAGCAGGACTGGGTTGTATGGTGATACCTGGTGTCTAACAGGAAGAAAATGTTCAACTAGTTCCTCAGTGTATCCACTGTATGATTGAAAAAAAAGTCCAAAATCAGTGTATAACATTTAATACATAAGTTGATAATAATAATAATTAAAAAATTAATCAAATTATTAAAAGTACACTACCATTTGGGGTCAGTAAATATTGATCAAATTAATAAATAAACACTACTGTTCAAAAGTTTGGGGTCGGTGCTCATCAAAGCTGCATTTATGTAATCAAAAATACAGTAAAAACAGTAATATTGTGAAATACCTTTTAAAATATCAGCTTTCAGTTTTATTATATTTTAAAATGTAATTTATTCCTATGATGGCAAAACTACATTTTCAGTAGCCATTACTCCAGTCTTCAGTGTCACTTGATCCTTCAGAAACCATTCTAAAATGCTGATTTCATGAAGTAACATTTTGTATTATCAATGATGAAAATAGCTGTGCTGCATAATATATTTGAGAAATCTCTGATACGTTTTCATGAGTATTTATGTAAGTCTTTACTCTCCTGTCACTTTTGATCAATCTTATTAAATCTTACTGACCCCAAACATTTGAATGTTAGTATGTTTGTGTGTATTTGAATACTTCAGATACAAAAACCTCTAAATCTGTCTGAGATTTTTTTCTTTTAAATGAGCATTTTTATCAGGCTCCTTTGTTTAGGTTCAGTAATTTCACTTTAATGACAAAGAATCAGTTATTAAATGCCTTATTTTTAAAACTGTCCAATATTATTTTCATAGGAGTCTGATAAAAATGCTCATGTAAAAGAAAAATCTCAGATGGACTTAGAGGTTTTTGCATCTGAAGTATTTATTCATTTATTCATACTGTATTTTAATACAAATTTAAATAAAACGTTTTCCCAGCAAAAACAAATATGCATCATGACACCAAGGTTGATGTTTTGGAAAATGTTTAAAAGTCCTTATTCTTATAAAACCTATTTTTACTTCTTTTAATCCTTGCTGGATAATCCACCAGGGCAGAAGACGATTAGTAGCTCATACACAGCAGGTTATTCAGCAAAGTATTGATTAGTCACATGCTAATGTTCAATCTGTCGAAAGTAATTTTGAGTCGAGTCACTGTAAGTGAAGAGTGCTATTTGTGTAAGTGAGGCACCGTCCAAAGAGTTCCTGCCTATGCAGAGCCTTTCAGTTCTGTCAAGATACCATTTAACTACAGAAAATCACTGCACTGTTTGATGCTAGTTCCTACTCAACCGCAGTATGCAACTGTATAATGCAGTGCGTAATCTGTGCTACATTGGTAGTTGCTGTATCTTAAATTATTGCTGTGTATTTGCATATAGCTTAACTCTGCTCAGCGGTTTTTGTCGCTCGTTTTGCCTCTGATCACCAAAAAAGACTTTTAGTTGCTTTATTTGCAAATAGCGTTCAGTAAGCATTTTGCAATTCATTACGCAATCACCTAAAATAACAGCAATTACAATGCAACAAATTCCATCTAGATAAGGGAATGCTAGGTGAATACAAAAATAGAAGTTTTGCATCCAATATAAACATGCATCAGCAATTATGTGGTTCTTTGTAAAAGAGGATGTGTTTGTGCATGCATGCTGTATGTTGGGTGTGTGTTTGTCTACTGTAACACTATATTTATGCTGTAAACTCGATGTTAATAAGCCCTCTGAGACACGCTTCACTAGGGAGAGATGGACCGAGGAAGAGATTAGCGAGGTTGTTAAAACAGGAGTCTTAAATGAAGGAGTAATGCGAAGATAATTTGATTCACTTTGCTGGATAGCAGTGTCAATATTCAAAGTATGAATATTATAGTGATTCTTTGCGCTTGCTCTGTGCTTTCTCTCTTTCTCTCATCCTTGTCGTTTTCCCACAGACAAATAAGTGGCTTTAAACAAATGAGAGGGACCAAAAAGAGAACAGAGAGTGGGAAAGGAGCAAATGTGCAGGAGGAGGGTTGAGAGTGGAAACACATCAGGGTCGCTTGTGGGAGGTGCAGGTGCGTTTTTGAGGAGAATGTTTTAAGTGTGTTCATGTTTTACAGCTATTTTAAACATAGAGAGCTCTCAGGGCGTGTATGATGCTTACTCATACATCAACATAACACACCTGCTACAGGCAGAGATGAAAGGAGAGCGACATGAAGAGAGAATCGTGAAAGGAAGTGACAAGCAGAAGAAGATCTCTCTCTACTTGGTTACCTTTGTCGGGTTTTTCCAGCCTCATTCCCGCATGAGTTTTTCTTCTTTTCCTCTCTCTTCACCGCTTCCTCCCACTCCACCTGCCGCACACTTCTGTCTCTCTCTTTGGTAACAGCTTATGCTGCGTTCTGGGGGTAAGGGGCCAAAATTCCGATGCTCCCGTCAAGAAAGGGAGCGTGTGAGGGGAAAAAAAGACAGATTAAAGAAAGAGAGAGAAAAAGAAAGAAACTCTTTTCTCTTTGCTGGTGGTGGACTTGGGATGCATGGCTTCTAGTGACCCAGATACACTCTCCCCATCCCACTATCCACCTGCCAAACACTGCAAGCTTTAGCCAGTCAAAGCAGAGGAAAAGAGAGGATTTGAGTACTAGAAACAATAGTGTGAACGAGTGAGGGGCAGTTTATGAGGAATTTTGTATTTGATTACTCCAGTAGCGTAAAAACGGCTAGCAATTGCTATAAATCAACGTATTTAAAAAATAACAAATGTGACACACACTACTATTCAAAAATTTGGGGCCGGTAAGAAAGATGTTTCTTACGGTTACCAAGGTTGCATTTATTGGATTAAAAAAATCAGCAAAAACTGTAATATTGTGAAATATTGTATAACGTTTGAATGGTATTGTATTACATTACCCTTAACAGTTCCAAAATAAGCTAACTCCAGCATCTCATGCTCTTCTAACTTCTGATAAACTGTGCATTGATAAAACATCAAGATTTAGATTTAACATGTTCGTTTTCAGAAAAAGTAGTGGTGAGTTTTAGCCTGTTAGCAGCAGTGCCTGCTGTTGAGAGAATGCGCTCTGCCAGCACAGCGCAGAGGTCAGGGGGACACAGATAAAGGTTTAGTAAGTGACAAAGTTTCTTGCAGCACATCAGATTTTCTTTTCACAATAAAAGCAGATTCTCATCTTGTTGGGATTCATGACATAACAAGAATAAATAATATGTCCGTAAGAATGAAAATCTCTACATGTGAATGTGACCTCAGTGTCACACATCCACATCCATTTCAGAGATCAATGTGGAAAGCCTTTCATTGTTGCCTTTGGTAGGCAAAACAAAATCAATTTGCAATATTAGTGTTTTAGTAGTTAACTAATTAGTTGCAGAACATGCACTCATCTATTACTCATGCATTTCCCCAGTGTATATGCTTGTGTGAAGCTCTGGGCCAGACCAGGGAATATTTATTTATTTTTTTTGTACTTTGTTCTGTGTGTTTGTGTGTGTGAGTTTATCTGCCCACGCACACCCGCTTGTATGCAAATACTTGGAACATGGAAAAGCCTACTCTCATCCGTACCTTCTGTCTTTCCATCTGTTTGATTACTGATGTGTGTGTGTGGAAGTATTTATCTTGGCTGTAGGTTTGTGTGTTCCAATCAAAGGTGTTAATTATTGATCATGTATGTTTACCTTGATAGCTCACTAATTCAGAAACATTACCTGAATGCATATTACCTCAATTTAAAATAATGTTGTTGTTATTATTATTATTACTACGGAGCCAAGTATTTTGCTTTTTTTCAGTTAATTATAGACATTCCAACACACATCATGTGTGTTATTATTTACTGGTTTACGTTTGATAACACACTTATTAATTAACATTACTTAACTGTCTACCCTGTCACTATTTATAGGTTATTATTATTATTATTATTATTATTATTATTATTATAAATATTATTATTATTATTATTACTGCTACTACTATAAAATTTGTCATTGGTAGCACTATTTTTATTGTTTTCTCATCTGAATTAATCCATTCTGCTGTTTTATATGTTTTATGTTTTTTTTTTTTTAATGAAAAAAAGCTAAATAATTGGAACATAATTCAGATATGGAAAGCACATTGTATTGGGATATTGGCTGACATAGTGTGTTTTTGGCAAGCTGTACTGAGACTTTTTCTCACGCACTGCCCACACCATCTCCTCTTCCTTCTTTCCTCGCTTGCCCATCTGTCATATTGTGAAGAAGAGACAGAACCATTCAGATTCAGCACACAGTTGGTTTAATCAGCTATTTCCCCACCTCAAGAGACGTGTGTGTGTGTGTGTGTGTGTGTGTGTGTGTGTGTGTATGTATGTATGTGTGTGATTATGTGCGTGTGGTATCCTGTGCGATTGGAAAGCATAGAGTTGCACTCATACATCTCAGGCCTGATGTCCCGCTGCTTTCAGTTGTGAGCTGCTGCACTGCCGACCGCAGCAGAGAAATTTAGGATAGAATTACTGTTCAGACTCACACTATTGGTTTTACCTACACAAGCAAAGGCTATAAGCTTCAGGAGAGTTGAAAAACAAGAATTATTTAACAGTTGTCCTATAATAGTTTTTCATAGTCATCACAATGGTGCAGGTATACAAACACTGCAAATGTGTATTCGGCTTTGTGGATTTCTGTGTACATCCATGACCACACACATACTAAGAAGGCTTGTGTCCAACATGTAATGCCCAGTAATCCCGGTTCCATAGTGATTAGTGGCCAATTACCCATTTATACTCCATGTCTTGTCTTTCTTGGAGGATTGAGAGCATTAGCCGATCATTTGGCGGCTGTTTCTGCTCTGGGTGGAGTCTGTAGATGAGGTAAAGGACAAGACTCTGGGTAGGTGCCCAGGGTTTAATTATTCATAGAAGAGGAGAATGCAAATGATTAGGCTTTCTTCCAATTTAACAGACATTCATTGACATTGATGGGTCAGTGACTTGACTCTCATTTTTGTATCCTATCTATAAATTTGTTAAAAAAAATATAGTAGCCGAGCAATCCATACATACAATGATGCAACTATGCTGTTATCACTATAATGGAAAACCTTTTTGTTTTATGGAAACTACCTTAGTATAAGCATAGTATAATCTTTTATTATTATTCATTAAAAATATTATATATTATATTATATTGTATGATTATATGATATTATGTTATAAAAATAATTTTATTATATTGTGTTATATTATATTCATTTTTTGAAAGGTACCGTAGTATAAGCATAATCTTTTGTTAATACTTCTTAAACATTATATTATATTATATTATATTAATGTTCTAACAAAACTGTCACTGTTTATTAATATTATATTTTGTATGTATGTATGTATGTATGTGTGTGTGTGTGTGTGTATATATATATATGTATATATATATACAGTATCTCACAAAAGTGAGTACACCCCTCACATTTCAGCAACAATTTTAGTATATATTCTCAAAGGGTTTAATACTATATTAAAACTTAAATATATTTTATAGTAGTCAATGTGCAGCTTGTACAAGTACAAATTTATTGTCCTCTAAAAATAACTCAACATATAGCCATTATTGTCCAAATAACTGGCAACAAAAATGAGTACACCCTAAGTGTCAACATTTTGTAGGGGCACCATGGTTATCTAGCACTGCCTTAATCCTCCTGGGCTTGGAGTTCACCAGAGCTGCACAGGTTGTTGCTGGCATCCTCTTCCACTCCTCCATGATGACATCATGGAGCTGCTGGATGTTAGACTCTTGGTGCTTCTCCACCTTCCGCTTGAGGATGCCCCACAGGGCTCAATAGGGTTCAGGTCTGAAGACATACTTGGCCACTCCATCACCTTCACCTTCACCTTCAGCTTCATCAGCAAGGCAGTTGTCATTTTGGCGGTGTGTTTGGGGTTGATATTATGTTGGAAAACTGTCATTTGGCACAGTTTCTGAAGGGAAGGCATCATGTTTGCTTCAGAATATCACAGTACATGTTGGAATCCATGTTTCCCTCAATGAACTGCAGCTCCCCAGTACCAGCAGCACTCATGCGGCCCCAGACCATGATGCTACCACCACCATGCTTGACTGAAGGCAAAACAATTTATATATATATATATATATATATATATATATATATATTAGGGATGTGCCCGAAGGCGAATACCTTATTCGGAAAGGCACGGATAATGGCTTCAAAACGAATAACGAATTTATCCGAATAACAGAAAAAATATTCGGCAGACAATCACATGTTTTCTGGAACAGCACTACAGTAGTGAGGTCTGCGGTTGTTAAAATTTGTGCAATAATAATGGCTAGTACTGCTTTGATAGTGTTTGACAGTTTCGTACAGATAATAACATGGTGATCATTGTGTTTGTCTAATGAATGTGGTCTCCTCAGCAATAAACTATCCGCGTGCTCCTTTTTTGATTGCTGCCTGTCAGTGCTGGTGAAGAAGGGTTGCCAGGTATTGCTACAAAAAACAAACACAACCAATATCCTGAAAAATGTGCCAAAATAAGTTTAAATCTTGTATTTTGCAAATAGGATCCAAAATCTCTAACCTCAACCTTCATCTTCCCACTTTATTAATGCCCTAATTACTTTATTAACACTGTTACATTAAGTATTAAAACAAGTCCAGCGACGCTTATATTAACTAGATCTGGCAACATGGTGGAGCGGAGGCTGCACTTGCGCCAAGCTCCTTCACTCCTGTGTTTCGCAGCTGCTGCGAGTCAGCCACATGAATTCATTAAGCGACATGATTTTGAATAATTTTTCATATGTTTTCTAATTTTATTTTTGAACATGAAACATTTACGGAGGTCTGGACCTCATAGCTGGCTATGGGCCTGGATGTGTAAAGTAACGAGTGTAAACTAGCCTATATGAATGAAATGAGCGCAAATCAATAGCCGCGTTGGGGTCTATGCGCGTCTCTCAGAAATCAGAGCTTTGTCTGGAGTTATATCAACTCGACAAAAATATCCTAAAAACGGTCAAAACTTCAAACCTTTTCGAAATCCAACTGTAAAAACGCATTACATTAGCCCTTTTCATGAACGGCATTACATTTAATTATACAAGACGAAAAAAAAGCTATGTTTGATAAAGGCTTTTGGAGGGTCCAAATGATTTGTTGCGCTCTGTTGATAAAATACTCGTAAATGATCATAGACTCCCGCAACACATGATCTCTAAGTTACTTCAAGTTCAAGCGAGCATTATTGTCATTCTGCTATGAGTAGGCTACTGAACACTTTCTTTCCATTTCTATTTTTTTTTTCAGCTTTTTTTTCTACTAGTGCTCTTATTTAAGATTGTGGATGCTTGTCTCTTGTCAAATCTGTACACAAAGTTTCACTGGAAAATAAGAAGAATAAAGTTATGTTTTAAGTTTAAGTTTTAAGTTAAGTTTTAAATAGAAGATATTTACAAAGTTATAATTTTAATAAAACAGAATACTTTCTTTAGTTACACAAGACATTTGTTAAATGAAAACTACGAACCGAACAGATTTGCATTTAAAATGGTATTTTCATGTAATTTGACAAACATCCGGTTTAAGCCACGCCCACTTCCGGATCTATCCGAATACAGATACAGATACAAATAATTTTGAGATTGTCACAGATACAAATAATGGCTCCGCTGCACAGCCCTAATATATATATATATATACATACATTCATTCTCCAAATTGGTTGCCACAGGGTCACAAGAATTCTATTTTATTTTACTTTTCTTACTGCAAAATCAGTCATTTGTAGATCTGTGTTGGTGAAATCTCATTGTATGTTTGTGCTTGACTGTCAGAAGGTGTGGTAGCCGCATTTGCATGGGGTTTCTTTGCTCACCAGGGTCTTGCTCACTAAAAGTTTTTCCCCACATTGCCAACTCTACAAATGTCTTATTGCCAGATGAGTTCCAACCGGTCTCTGTGGTCCAGTTTGCATTCAGACTCCTACTCTCTCTACTCACTCCTCATTGGCTCTCTCACCCTCTCATTCCAGCACTTGGCAGATGTAGGTGTGAACACTGCCAGACAAAGCGGAGGCTGAACCTGTGGCTTTCTCGCTTAGAAGATTGTGTTGGACTCATCCATGCATGTCACCATAACCAGACAAGACAAACAACCAACCTTCTGAACCACCTCAGCTGTTATCCTCCCTGCTCTGACTTTCCTTCCCTCTTTGTCTCTCTCAGTTTGATCATTCACTCATTACGTCGTAATCTTGCAGAGGCTCCTTTGTGCCATCCTTGCCTCATTGTGCTGGATCGATGTGTCACGAACAGCCTTATTATGTCTCCTCAGCCCCCATGTCATCAGCTGAATGAATCCTGAGTTAATGAACGTCCCTAGTCTTTAAGGTTAATTTATTTATGCTGTGTGTCTGCATGTGATCAGTGTGACATTGAGGGTTTGAGTTTAGTTTTAAATTGGCAAAGTCATTCCTTTGTTACCTGTCTGTCTTTTTGTTGTTTGCTATTTTGCTTGTTCTGTCTTTCGTTCTCTTTGTTGTTCTGTTACTGCTGTTTGCTCAAACATTCACTGTCATTTTCATCTGTCTGTCGTTCATTCTGTTGTTCTATCTATATGTATATCTGTCATTCTATGTAATTTATTCAGTCTGTCTGCCTTTCACTTGTTCATTTGTGCTTTGTCTGTTGTTTGTTTGACCAATTGTTCACTCTCATTCTATAGACCCTTTTTCTGTTAGTAAACATTGTGACGTTTTTCTGTGGGCGGAGCTTAGCTGGAGGCAGAAAGATTCCACTGACTGCTTCACTAACGCTATAGCTATGAAGTTTGTTTAGCTTGTTTTTTTAATAATAACTGGAGAAATTCCGATTTTACCTCCATATGTAAGGTATAGATGCACTGTCCAGGACCGTGATTGTTATTTGAAAAGGTTAACTTTAACGGACGAAAATAGACTGGCCGATCCGCACACGCTTTTACTCAAAGGATGGACGATCTGACAGGATTCACTTCGGCTGAGTGACTCACATCTAACGTGTAAGTTATAGTTAAGACAAACTCACAGTGTCTATCTAGTCATGATGTATATATATTTTAATTTCAGCAGGCAACTATTTTTACAGCTACATTATTATTCCAGCCACAATTAATCACAACAATGTATATACAATTACATTAAGCATATAAATCGTCAGTTTGTTTTTTTTACACACATGCACACAGACATTATTTCATACACTACATAGTGAGATGCATAAGAAATCTTTAGACGCGCCCATAACAACAAAAGACAATACTTTATTTAACCTTTTCTGCTAAGAAGTGTGCGCTGCAAATGCGAGCATTTTTAACGATCGTTTCTGTCCAGTCCGCTCGTTTTATCTCCTTTAACCACAGCTGTCATCAGTTTTTTGTCTGGCAGTGGCATCAGGTATGCCTTAAAATTTAAAATTGGAGCCTCTACAACATCGATTCGGGCACCCAACATCACAACAAGATGATATTTTAAGCTCCTTATGTAGCCGAATCTGCGCTGGTTTGAATGGGCCGCCTCCAGTTTTCCCTTTGTTTTGCCTCCAGCTAGCGCTGTGACGTAATTGTGACGTCGGCCCTAAAAGGGTCTATATTTTGATTGTTGTATCCTTTATTCTGTCATTCTGTCTGTCTGTCTGTCATTCATTGAATGTCTGTCTTTGTTTTTGTTTGTTTGTTTGTTCTGTCTGTCCATTGTTTGTTCACTCTGTCATTGTCTGATGTTTGTTTGTTTGTTCTGTCAGTCTATCAGTTGTTTGTTCTTTCTATCTGCCTACTGTTCACTTTGTCTGTTGTTTTTTGTTTGTTTGTTTGTTCTGTTTGTGTAGCGTTCATTCTGTCTGTCTGTCTACCATACGTTTGTTTGGTCTATCTGTTTGTTATGTTTGTCTGTATATCTGCTGTTCTGTCTATTTAGTCATTCTGTTTGCCCTTTGTTTTGTCTCTCTGTCTGTGTTGGTTTGTTTGTTCTGTCTGTCTATCTGACTGACTTTTGTATGTTTGTTCTCTGTGTCTGTCTAACGTTTGTTTGTTTGTTCTGTCTGTTTGTCTACTGTTTGTTCTTACTGTCTGTCTCTGCTGTTTGTTGTGCTTAATTGTTTTTTGTTGTCTGTTCATTTTGTTTAATCTTTCTGTCCTGTCCTTTTTTTAATTTGTTTGTTCTGTTGTTCTGTCTACCTATCTTTTCATGTACCTGTCTGTCCGTCGTAGCTGTGTTGTGTCATAGCTGCATACAGCAGCTGTGTGAGAGTTTCTATTTGTTTATGTGCATAAAGAAACATGAGCTGAAGAGGGCTAGAATAATTAACTCAGCATTGCTTGAGGAGCACAGTTAAACAGAATCTTGAAAGTACGCAATGGCAGCTTGGTTGTGTTTTTGGCACTGAGATGCCTGTATAGAGCGGAAACAGAAGGTGATACTGTGTTCTCCCTTCAGTGCACTTCCTAGCAAACCTGTCCCATGAGACATGTACTGTACAGCCCCCCAAATTCCCAAAGTCAGGACGTCCTCATTCATAATGGATACTCAATGACTCTCTCTGCACTGACTGGTTCCACTGAGGTTCAAGCCTCTGGCTGAAAGTTTGTCGCAGATCATTAACAGACATTAATAAAGTCCATGCCTTCGGCTAGATCAGAGAAGTGTTAGCACGGTTAGCAAAGCACAGTTTGATGGCAGTAGCGATAGAGCAGCTTTTTAGCACAGTTTAGCCCTCACCATTTACTCCCGAGGGCAGCGACTTTCAATTTCGTGTTCAGTTATGGCACATTAATAAAGGATAGCTACTCTGCCATATTTATTTTGCATGACTAAGCAGAGAAAGGATAATGATAATGAAAAAACTAATGATAGACCAGAGGACGACTTGAGGGTGAGGAATAATTTTTGTAACATTATTTCACTTAGGACGTCTAACTAAAATACCCTTATTTGCAGAGCAGTGAATCTATAGAGGCATTATGGACTATCAGACTTATTTCTACATATTTTGTATTTTATTATTTGAACATATTCTGCTGTGGTGTTTTGTTGCTATAATTGTGAAATGATGTGATAAACCATTCTCTCTGTTGAAGTAGTTGTTCATACAAATGTTATAAACATTCCTCTTTGTTTCAGTCTTTAAAATATAAACCAGGTTGCCAGAATATAACAAAGATGGCTAGCTTTTATTCATCACAAACTCATTTAAATAATCACCAAAAGCTTGAATTGAAAAGTGGGATCAGTGTAGTCCAAATTATGAACAAATGACTGTTGTGAGACGATTCTTTTTAATAAATCAAAAACAGGATTAGCAAATATTCTTACTATTTGTGCCATATTTATTATAGTCATTCATGTAGTTTGATTCATGAACAGTTGATTCTTTTTAATGAGTCATTCAAAAAGATTCAGAAACTCACAAATTAGCTCATTCATACAACATTGATAATGATATCAGTATGGATTATCAAGTTCATCTGAATGTTTATAGTGTGAGATTATCTTTTTACAATGTAATATCCCCTTTTTATTCAAGGGAAGCAATTACTGAGAAACCTACCCCCTGTTGCCTGCATAAGTTGAGTTGAGTTGAGTTCAATTCATGTTCAGTGTGGATCACTTTAATGGGGGGCTCTGATGTGCAATATGCTTGGTTCTATCTGTGTATCGCCCACTGGGTTTCCATTGTTGCACCACTGCACTCCAATTTCGCCTGTGAAACCCTAGATTTATGGCCAGGCTTTCTCATTATAGATAACTGATATCTGTAGCTTTGGGTGCTTGTGGAAAAAGGTCACAATCGTTTGAGCCAGTTCAACTCTTGTGTGAAACTGCAACCGCCTTATAAATTAGCAGGCTTTGTGCACCTCAGTTCTTTTGGAAACCCAAATAAAAACTTTTATTTTCTCCTTAAAAAGCATTTTCTCCTTGAAGTTCTTGTGACCAACATGAACAGATTTCTGAGTCTCAGATAAATACCTGCCAATGACTTCAGCTAAGCAGGCTTTATGAGGCACAGCATATTCTTTGACAGTTTATCTTTTCACATTGCCCCAATGCCTCAGAAGCCTTCTGTGTGGTTTTTGATGAGGCCTGTTTGTTTTTCCAGAAGAGCTACAGCCTTTTGTTGTTCCACAGAGGGTGATTATTCAAAGACCGAAGCGGTGCAGTTCCTCCTGCATCCTAATACACACACACACACACACACACACACACACACATACACACAACACCATTAGGTCTTATTAGTTGTGGACCACAGGACAGCAAATTATTAGAATCCGTGATGAATGAGTTGCAAAGGAGAGACAGTGTTATTTCAGTGACCACTTTGGTCTGTATGGGGAGTAGTGTATTCTCAAATGCCGAAGTAAGAAGAATGACAAGAAAACAACTGCAGTTATACACTGACCAGCAGACTCAGAGCGGTGGATCTTTTAATTAAGTCTGGATCATGTTTATAGAAGTCTCTTCATTAAAGGTTTAGCGTTTCTCTTTATGAAAGGGCTGGTACAAAGAAGCTACGGCAAAGAAAGACCAGCTCTAAAGCCTCTTACCTTTGTTGCTAATTTACATGCCAGTGTACACACGGTCAAGTGGAGGCCTTTATACACATTTGGCCAAAGTTCTCTGGGATTCGTACCGTAATCCTGGAAAATATGTGGTGCCTTTTTGAGGTAGTTTGATTAAACCTAATCACCTCTAGGTGAGTTTTGTTGTAAACAATACATTTCATTACTGTTTCATATTGAAGTAGTTGTATGCACCAACTAAGTCCATCAAAGGCAAGTAAGTTTACTTGGTGGCCATCATCAGCTACTTTCAATGTGGGTAATAAGTATGTAAATACAGTTTCAATGTGCTTTAATGTCAAAAACCTCAATCACAAAAAAAATCATTTTTAATCAACAATAAAAGAGAAATTTAGCCTCTTTTGTTTATAATTTTGCTAAAATAGCAATTTCTCAGGGATAGTTTACTTTTTAAAGGGATAGTTCATCCAAATATGAAAATTATGATTTTCAGTTCGTCACATTTTTTTTTATATAGCGCTTTATTCAATGCAGATTGTTTTAAGCAGCTTCACATCAATAAACAGTAAAATAACAGTGTTAATGTTGTAAAATTCATCAATTATTAAACACATTCAATTTCAGATGTGAAGCAGCTATACAGAAAGATAATGGTGTCATTATTCAGCTCAATTTAGTTCAAAGTTATTTCAGTTCAGTTAAATACCTGTCAATGTTGCCAAGTTAAACGTTATGAAACAAGTTCAATTTAGACTCTCTTTAGAAGAAAATAGTGTCATTCATTCAGTTCGAATCATTTCAGTGTTGATTCAGTTCAGTTAAATAACCGTGTCAATATTAACGTTAGTGTAATTATCATATTTTGTTCTTATCTGATAGTGTAAATGCAGCTAAATCACTAATATTATGAAATATTAATTTTCCTGAATGACATAAAAATTATGTCGTGACTCTCGTTTGGTTCTAAACATCATTGTATGAACTATCCCTGATTATTTTATTTACAGTATTTGAGCTTAGCAAATATTTCTGTGCCAGTTTGTAAATTATAAACAACATTTCAAATGTCTTGGTCAAAATGTAAATCTTTGTCTGGCTACAGTTTGGTAGAGCAGTCTGGTTTAAAAGGAATGTAGAGCTATGTGTCTTGGATGAGGTTGGCAATTTTCTCCCAAGGGTCATATTGTGTGCTGAGCAGCTTGTTGCATGTGGATGAGGTTGGCAGTCTGTCAGCTTCCTATGTGCCTCCCAAGCTTCCTTGTGACCTCAGCATCTCCCTTTCCATGGTGTCACTTCTGTCAAGATTGTATGAGATATTGTGGGGGTGTTTAGCGGTGAATGGAAAGGGAAGGGTTTTGTGGGATGAGTAGACAGCCATTATGGCTTGTGGGGCTCATAGGAACAGGCTGGAGTGACATTTGTCTCACTGTGGAAATGTCATTACATGGGACTTCACCAGCTGTCTCACTGTTAGACCCCCCCAACCAACTGACAGCCAACTGCAGCTGGCATACTGGCAATGCCAGTAGAAAAGAGCTTCGACCTCCATTTCTCTCTTTTTGTGTATAGTTTTTCCTCAGATTTCCTGTTGTTTTTTTGTTTTTTTTGTTTGTTTGTTTGTTTGTTTGTTTTTTTTTGTGTGTGTGTTTTATTTTGTTTTTGCTTTTTTGTCTTTGCTTTGTTGCAGATAACTGATTAATGACTGATTGTTTTATCCTTTGTTTTTGCTTTGCTTTTCATGTGTTTTGTTTTGTTTCATTTTTGGCTTAATTTTTAGTTTGCGTTTGCTTTGTTTTTGTTTTGTTGCCGATAACTGATTATAGCTGATTGTTTTACCCTTTGCTTTTTGTGTGTTTTGTTTCGTTTTGTTTTTGGCTTAGTTTTTAGTTCGCTCTTGCTTAGTTTTTTCTTTGTTGCCAATAACTGATTAATGGCTGATTGTTGTACCATTTGTTTTTGCTTTGCATTGCTTTTCATGTGTTGTGTTTTGTTTTGTTTTGTTTTTGGCTTGATTTTTAGTTCGCTTTTGCTTTGTTTTTGCTTTGTTGCCGATAACTGGCTGATTGTTTTATCTAAATAAATGAAAAATAAAACACTACAAACTAAAATCAGTAGTTAAATGAAAAACAGACATTACATTTAACAATACTAAATTATTATTGTTTTCTAAATGTAAAAATATCCAGTATCTAAAATATATATATATATATATATATATATATATATATATATATATATATATATATATATATATAATGTGTATATATATCTTTCCAGATATTCTTTTCTATCCTATACCGATAAATAAAAAAGTAACAATAATTAATTTAATACAGATGTATTGTACATCCTTGATTTTTCCATTATGTTTCTTTTCTATTTTGTTTAATGGATTAAATCAAGAATTATCTATTTGTTTATCTGTTTTTGTGACCACTGCCTGTGTTATAATGTGCTTCATCGCTAGTGGCGACCCAGTGACTCTATGGCTGACCTGCATGAGCAGGAAAAAGCTCTCTTAGGTGAGGGGTCTCGACAGTGCTGGTTTGGTAGAGTTTCAGCTTAAAAATTTATCCATGAAACCCAGAACTAACTGGACATCCAGCTAGTAAGTGAACATGCTCCAAAGGAGACATGATAGGTACAGCAACCTTCTCTCAGTGTTGGTCACCTTAACTGGCAGCTCAGGATCTGTAATGATCTCGTCTACAAGCCCTGAATAGATCCATAATGAAAGCTATGCAGATTCTGACGATATGAGGGAAATACAAAGCAGGTCAAATTAAGTGTCAAACCTCTATTCCTTCTCTTTCCGCTCCAATTATGGAAGCACAGCCTGCCGAAATGAGTTATCGCCTATGAAATGAGGCAAAAGGGGAGGTGGGGGAGGGTTGAGGTGGTGAAGTGTGAATGAAAAGTGTTGTTGAGACCCCCCTCCGCTCTGTCATATTTGCTTGTGTTAGATATCTCAAGCGGACCACAGACCAAAAGGAAAGGAGAAATGTCGACATGTGACAGATGTTTGTCTGTCACTCCAGTTCACCAGACAGCTTGTGCAGATAATGCTGGTTTCCCTCATCTGATCCGATTGCTTACTGCCTGGCTGCATTGGCCAATCCTATTTGCCTTACTTTTCCTTGGCCCACAGGTCCTGGAACCCATCTTCAAGATGTGATCTCCTTAGCTGTCTCAGCTGAGCCCAATACGCCAGCTTTGGCCTTCTGATCCGTGCTCAGGCACATGTTAAAAAGGCTTTCCAATCCGTGGTGTGCATCCTTAATTATTGTTGATCTGTTGAAAGCAGACAACCTGAGCCAGATTCCACAGCCACAGAATTAACTCAGGAGCCACAAAACACCATGGGTTGGTCTTTAATTGAAATGTGAGAAGTTTCAGTAGATGTTTATTTTACAGTTCACCTTTTTGTCTGTCCTTAAGGTCACTCGTCATCATGTTTAATGATCTCCTCTGCTTCATCAGGGATTGGGGATATGGGATATGTGCTGAGCAGCTCTTTGGGTTTATCATAATTAGATGAGGGATAATTAATCAAGGGGAATGCTTTATCTTTAGAAATACTGAGATTAGTTGTGTAGAGACTGCTATTTTGCATTAATGCTTGACCACCATGGAGTAAGTTACTAGGGGTTTGGAAATATTTGAGATGAAGGATCATCCATTATTGAGGCATCTGAGTTTTAGTTTGAGAGGTTGTTCGTGTTAATAGAATGGATTGTAAGTGTGTAGTCATTTCCCAGTTTGTCAGAGAAGTGATAGTCATTGTTTTGTGTCTTATTATTAGCTGTTTATGGTTTGCCTTAAGTTATTGTACAGACAGTTATATGCATCATGCAGTATTAAAAGCGTTTTTTAAAAACCAGTTCCAAACAAAAAAAAAAAAATCAAGAGACACAATTCTACAAATAGGAGCAGAATGGAAGTAAAAAGTAGGAAAAAATATAATCACAGTTTCCAAAAAAAATATTAAGCAGCACAAGTGTTTTTGACATTAATAATAGTAATAGTAATAATAATAATAATAATAATAATAATAATAATAAATGTTTCACAATATTAATGTATTTTCATCAAGAAATGATTGCAACTTTGATGAGCATAAGAGACTTTCTAAAACATAAAATAATAAATAAATAAATATTACCTACCCTACACTTTTAAGTGTTCATTTACATTGAATAGGCAGTTTCTGGCAGGGGACAAGATCGGAGTAGTGAAATTGTGGCAAAATTAACTCTTCAGCACTCTAAAATAGAAAAACGTAATTAAAGAAGCACAAGCTATTATAATATGTCTTATTAAGCTAGAATGGACCTTTTCTTCCTTTACAATCATCCTAAGGGACAGAAGAATGGAACCATTTGCGTGTCTTTCTTACTGAGACAGGAGAAGTGCAGAAATGAAGTGAAATAATAATCAAAGAGTCAGTGACAAACATGCCTCTGCTGTTGTAATCTCAGCCTCATGTTGAATGAGGTGACTGTAGAACATTACATTTCTATCTCTCCATTATATTGAAGGATTATTTTACAAAGTTAGGTGAGCTTGATCTGCTTACCAACGTAATGTAATCACATAAACATTTCATTTTTTTACGTCATCGAATCCATCCAGATGGTATTTCCATTCTAGTTTCTGGGGTGCAAATTATGCAAGAGATGTGTAGTTTATTTAATTTGTGCTGCTTTCTATAGGACCATGCAACATTTTTATCTAATAATTCAAGCAAACAGTAACTTCAGTTTTTTTTTTTAATGGGATACTACAGTTACTACTAAAGTTAATACCAAGTGGACAGTAAGTGGAAGTATGTCGTCTTTGTCATGATTTCATTCAGAAAAGAAAATTGAATGGAAAAAAGAATACAGAATACAGGCCTGTTATCCTTTTTGTGCTGGTGAGGGTTTATGAGAAGGTGTAAAGATACTTCTGGGAAGAGTTTCAACTATTTCTTTATATTTGATTTTGAGTATCTTTGGTTCACTCCTTCACCATCACATCCTTGACTCACTGCATTTCTGTGGCTTTAACTTGCTCTCATATTCCAACTTTTGCTGGTGTTTCTGCTTGAACTTTGGTCTGTATTTTCTTTAAAAGAATGTTGGGGGAAGAAAAGCAAAAAGAAAAAAAATGTTACAATTTTGTATTAGTTGAGTAATAAAGCATTTTTGTAATCATGAGTGCAGTTGCTTTAGTGTTTATGGTGTTTTATTGTGACAAAGTTGTAACCTTTATAATAAAATATATGTATATATGTTGTACTGAACCCATATGTCTTTAACCTTGACAAATTGAGATAGACCATAAAGTCCATAAACAATACAGTGGCTGTATTCTTTATACCTTCCCCTAAGCCAAATAACAACTGCAGGTGACATAAATGTGAAAGACCAGCGTGACTCAGTGGATAGTCTTGGCTGTCAGTCTCAAGGGAGATTGAATCCTGCAAGCAACCTTTCAACAGCAGTGCATTATGTGAAGTTGCAGAAATACCATTCTGTTCTTTTGTTTCTCAGGAGCAACTCCTCCTAAAAGGAAATATGCCTGATGATTCTAAGGGAATGATTTGAATTGGTTTTGAATGTCTTATGCCAATCTGTAGTTATGTGTCAAGGGCTGTCTCTGTCGTGTGTCAGTGTCTGTATCGGCAGCAGAAACTAAACCATCCTGCACTTTCACATTGTCTGGGTTTTGAGACAGCTGGGGACAGTGTGGCTGTCTATGAACTCAAGAAATCTCTGTGTATTTTTAACTGAAGTTGCATAGTAATGTTTGCTTGTAGAGATATAATGCTGCGTAAGCCTGCTGATTGCAGAATCACTGTTGTTCTCTAATACTCTGATGACACTCTGGTTTTCGCTTGGCTAGCAAGGGCTTTTGTTTGTCAGTGTCAAGGGTTTTATTTTTGGTAAATGGCCTAGAGATGTTGAGGAGGGGTTTGTGTATTCTGTTTGGAGATTTTTTTTTTTTGTTAGTTGGAGTGGTGAGTATGAGGTTGGGTCTGTGAAGTTCTGTCAAATGGGCTTCACAGACAGCAGCATGCTTCCTCTGAAACTCCCCCTATCAGATGTTTGCCGTCTCCAAGGTTCCCAGACTACAGCGATAAAAGTTTGCTTTTAAGTTGGCTGCTGTGTGTGTGTGTGTGTGTGTGTGTGTGTATGTGGGTTACTGAATAAGAAAGAAAAAGAATGAGAGTCGAATGGATGGATGGATCTATAGTAGGGCTGGGCGATATGGCCTAAAAAAAAAATCCCCGATTTTTTCACAAAAAATCCGATTTACGATTTAAATCGATTTTTTTCCCCCCTACTTAAAATCAATCTGCAGATGACAAAGAAATTGTTCAAAACAAGTTCTAACTTTATTTTGTTTTGATTTTCCCTCTTTGATTTTCTTTTGATTCCCCCCTTGGGGTTAAAGTGCAATCAGAAACAACAAGCCAAAAAGACAGTGAAAAATGTAACATAAAATGACGTAACATGACATAAAATGTAACGTAACATAAGACATAAAATTATGTGATGCCCTTTGGCCTGAATCCGTATTCAGAAAGGCACTGAAAACAAATAACGATTGCTAACGGTTGCCTGTTACATTACCAGTGTTTCTCACAGACTTGGACTCTATTTGTGGCGGCATATATGCAAATTCATTCTCTGCCAGCAGGAGGCGCTTTTAGAGCTCGGAGAGATAGCGGTTTCCCCGGTAACGCTGTACACAAATTAGCGCTCTGCTCACAAATACTGCTTTATCAGACATTATATGCAAGATGAAATGAAAATGACATCCAAAATTTTCTGAAGACAGTCGGGTTCCTTCAGAAATGCAGTGATATAAAGACACCCGCACCGTGTTTCGATTTTGAAACGTGCAGTGCTTGTTTATTCAACGAAGTCAAAGCTTTTTGAAAAAAAAAAAATATATATCTATTTGTGGCGGTCGTTTTGATATTGTGGCAGGCCACCACAAATAAATCAATGTATGGGAAACACTGCATTACAGTACATAAAATTTCACTTACCACATAAACAGAGTAAGGAGAGATGACTGAGGACGATGACAAATGATTTGCAGATCCTGAGCACCATGACAAACATCTAATTCTGTACAATGTGTGGTAATACTGCCGCTCTGTAGTATAAACAGAGTACGTGCGATCGCGAATCTCCAAAGTGAAACTAAAAAGCCATCGTGCATTCAAAAGCAGTTTCAATGCCAGGCATAATAGCGGCTCCCTGATGCCCGCAATTTTATACAGTATGATTACCTAATGATAAAACTGCGAAAGAAAGTATTGAAATATATATTTATCTCCCATCTTGTATTTATTCCCTTTAAGGAGTTCCGTAGTACATGTCATTTTTTTTTTTTTTAGAAAAACCGATTTTCATTCAAACAAGTCGACATTAACTACACATTCGAGTTAATCGATAAAATCGATTTATCGCCCAGCCCTAATCTATAGGTATATTAATTGTATTATATTATATTATATCTAAACATACTTATCAGTTAATAACGGTATTTACTGAGAAAATCTGCTGAGATTGTCTGTGTGATTTCCAGTCTTTATACACTTTGATTTTTATAGGACAGCTGACATCCAAGCAATGTACATAACATATATATACAGTAACTAAATATACACATATATAGTATACATATTATACCTAGCAGTCCTGTGGATGTACTCTAATCCTTCTATTTGAGCATGAGATGCTCAGGGCCTCAAATAAATGAAATCCACTACTGCTATTGTGGCTTAGTATGGCTTTTATGTCTTTCTTTAATAAAAGCAGGATCAGATAGTTTTCTATGACACTCTGAGAACAGACTTGCGAACTGGAACAATGATACGTTTCTATGTGACTAAAAAATGAAATGGAGATGGTTCGCTGGGAAAATGCCTGCTGTTGGGATCTTCAGTTTGAATGTAAAGAACTCCAGACTCAGGTCAGGAACTCACAGTGATCCTTCATGAAATCATTCATGACTCTGGTGCACAATTATTTATCTTTGAACTACTATCATAAAAATGTATGTGTAATATTTGAGTAATTTTGCAACAGAGAAAATGTGTATAAGCAATGTGTAAAAAGCTGACAAATGTTACATCAAGGATTTCATATGTAATTGGACAGAAAAATAATTTATTAATTTAAACTTATAATAGAGGGAAGTTCTTGATGGGATGGTTGTCATGGATGGCATATCTGTCGGTCTACATCATCAAGTGGTATGTTATACAGTACATATTTCATAGAAGCAGTACTTGAAGAATAAACTCAAAACTATGACTGTTTAAAACTTTATTGACATGTATTATTGCTGACAGAAGTGCAGTCCTACATGGAAGGTGTAATGAGAAAATGATTATGTCTAGCATTGTAACAATTCCAGAATCGGCGCCTAGTATATCGGAAGATCAGTTTCCCTCATATTATTGCTTATTTTATTTTAAATTGCTTTTTAGCTAGCAACATAAATGCATTTTTTGTATTATGTGAAATAGATAGTGAAGGCCGGCTTTATTTTGTAAGTCTAAGTGCCACAAGAGATATTGCATATATTTCAAGAGTAACGTTGTCTGGGGCATTCCATAATTAATATCACAGTTATTACTGGCTGAGGAGCTGCAGGCCTAAGGATACAAATTCTAAACTTGTAATGAAATGAAAATACAAGCACCACCTGTCTTTCTTTCTGACTGACAAACTCAACACATGCTATTGCCTCTGCACATTTCTCAGTATAACTTTAAAAAGCTTCTATGGATCCTTGGCGGATTATATTTTTCTATTTCATGTCTCTCAGAAATAAGAATATGACTTATTACCAATTCGGTTTTCACTCTTTTCCATCTGTGCTCCAATCATTTGCATATTTTTCCTCTCACCAGCATTAAAGGAATAGTTCACCCAAAAATGTAAATTTGCTGAAAATTTACTCACCCTCAGCCAATCTAAGATAGATGGCTTTGTTTCTTTATCAGAAGAGATTGAGAAATTTTGCATTACATCACTTGCTCACCAATAGATCCTCTTCAGTGAATGGGTGCCGTCAGAATGAGAGATCAAACAGCTGATAAAAACACCACAATAATGGCACCCATTCACAGCAGAGAATCCTTTGGTGAGCAAGTGATAAAATGCTACATTTCTCCTAATCTGATGAAGAAACAAACTCATCTACTCATTTTAAATGGCCTGAGGGTGAGTCAATTTTTAGGAAATTTTTCAATTTAATGTAAACTGTTGCTTTAATATACTATCTGAATCAGTCACTGTGGAAACAGAATTTGGAGCTGGGATTAGCCAGGAATTTATGACCTTTGTGACCTTCTGTGCTGTCAGACCTCCTTGGACTGACGGGCTTTTCTGTGCTGTCAGACTTGGATAAACAAGATGACTGTCCTTTGCCAGAAGGCCTCTGGGCTTGCACAGTACAAAGATCAGTCTGAGCTGAACAGCCTGGCTGGGTCACTCGGCACCCTGCAATTGTGTTTGCAGTCCTGACATGGCACATGTGGCTGGGCAGGAGACATGCTGCTAGCCAGGAGTGTGAGAAGGCCAGTGGGAGCAAGTGCCAGGCTTGTGGGGAGCTCACAGCCCTCTATGAAGCTGTGACGCAAGTAAGTCTCAACAAGTCTTAGAAAATTTCAAATCTGTACAGCCAAACCATTGCAAACTTATACACTAAAGTGCACAATGCTTCTTGAGCATATTGGAATAAACATAATAAACTATTGTGATAGTGAAGAGAGTTGCAGAAATCCCACATGTTGGAACAGGATAATGGGTGGAATCTTTTCACATCCGTGTCATTTGTATCATGTGCTGTGGCTTTATCCTTCATCAAATCCTTACCATCTTTCCTGCTACTTTGAATCAGCACCACATGACTCTGACTGCATTTAAAGGGTCCCATTAGTTTCCACCAGATCTCCAACCATGTGCTCCCGAAGTCTGTGTTCTCAAAGAGCAGCTCAGTCATTGTTGCTTGGTTACTTTGGCTTAACTACTGGATCCAGCCTGGTTTAAATAAATTACCCACCATTCATACATCAGAGGCGGGGGGATTAACACCCCACTGGAATACAGGAGCTTAGTGGGGCATAGCAATCCTCAAATATGGACAATCAGAGAGGCTCATGGATGCAGATTAATGTTAGCCTGAACCCAGATTGAAAATATCTTCTGATCAAAAACTTGTCTACAATATCTAGAAAATCTATGGCTGAAATGATTATTCAAAATTATCGACAGCACTGACGATAAAAAAAATTGTTCACAAACATTTTTGTTGTTGAATAGTCATTTGATCTCATTTGACCTAATGTAAATGCCTGCAATACCACGGTTTGACCAGTGTGGCGCTAGACTGTAATTCAGCTGTCCCACTTTGGAATGTAAACGCAGCTGAACCAGACACTTCTGAGAGTGGCGTTTAGATAAATATATAAATATGTGCTGCGCACTTTCCTCTCAATAAAGAAATAAACTGACAAAAATGACAGCAATGGGAAAACAGCAGTTAAGAAAGCATCTGATCATAGCAATGTGATAAGTTTGCACCAGCTCTGCAGTCAGCACTCCAGTCACGTCAGATTTATTTGTATAGTGCTTTATACAATAGATTGATTTGAAAGAAGCAGCTTTAAAGTATTAAGCATGAAAAAACTGTCAGTGTTGCTTTCTGTTAGATTTACAACATGATTTTCTAATGATAATTAGCTAATGATAATTTTTTTTTTTTTTTTTTTAGTGAGTGCAAAAATGATAATATTATATTTAGGGGTGACCCCAAGTAGTCGAAGATTCGATGCTTTGATAGGAGGAGCCTTAATTCGACTACCAATCTCAGTCAAATATTCACGGGGTATTATGATCATGCCATTTTGGCTATATGGGGGGCTCAAATGTCTGATTTCACATAGAACTACCGGTTTTCTCCCAGTAAGTTAATATACAGCCTATTAAAATAATGCTGTAATTAAGAATCTGAAAAGAAAGAAGCTTTAAATAAATATTTTAACATGCGTGAATAAATCCAACCACCCCTATAGATTTAAGTTAAGTTTTACTTTCCGTGACCGACAGGCTTGGCGGCAGGGATTTAAACCTTTAACAAGGCTCAAATTGAGGCAGAGTGAAAGGACTGCGATCTGTCTGCCTTTCAAGCGAAAAAGCTGTATGTAATGCTTCATCTTTAATTTAGAACCTGCAGTGCCCCGTTAGAGTGACATTAGTCTCTCTGCATTGTTGCCAGAGATGTCCACCTGCTGAGTACCACGGGAGATGAAGGGAGACGGATGGGCACGTGAATAGACTTCATTCCACCGGTGTCTGGTTTTTGGCAGTGCCGAGATTTGTGCACAGATTGTTGTTCTCCACCCACCCTCCCCCACCAATGTAATCAGTGAGCAAATGGTAGACACCAGGAAGCCCACTTTTGTGGGGCACGCCTCGCCCACCTTTGCCACAAATATGGAGAGAAAAATAAAATGTGTGCACAAGCAATTTGTTATTGGATGGAGACACTCGATAACATCTTGCCTGTTCATTTCCTCCTGCCTCCCATAGCTGCAATATGGCGCTTATTGTGTGCTCTTTACATTCACTGAATAACTCCGGGTGTTATCATGCATGTGATGCTCATCTGCTAAATAAATAAATGTAAATTTGTGTTGAGGCACTATTGTCAGAGGCCAAAAACTCATAAGAACTTTCTGCAGATGAGTGGCACAGTTTTTGTTCAGCAAGGCAGTATGCATAATATCCTCATTAAAAAAGAGAAATTAATTATTTAGAGTGCTTTTGCAATGCGTCTTAATGAGGTGATTAAATGTTTGCACACACCCATCATTTTCGTCTTCAAAATGCATTTCAGTGTTGAAAATGCCCCAAATATTTAAAATATACTTATTTTTTTTTATCTATTTCTGTTTTTGATGTTGATTTAATTTTAACATTATTTAACATTATTTTTCAGATTGAGAATGTATTGCATATAATTAATGAAGAATTTTAGGATAAGTGGACACTGTGCTCACCAAGTCTGCAATTATTTGATCAAAAATACAGTAAAAACTATGATATTGTCAAATATTATTACAGTTGAAAAAAAAAAAAAAAAAAAAAAAAAAAATCTAATTATCAAATATTGCCCCTTAATAAAAAAATAATTTCTGACACTGATCCATAGAGCATGGAGAAAGACCACAAGAGTGTGAGACGAGAGTGCAAGGCATGAGATATTACACAAAGGATGACAACCCCAGTGAGCTCACAAGAGAAGGTAAAACAAAGACATGGAAGGCGCAATTACAAAGACCATTTCATGGCCATTAATAATATGAATGAGCTGTGTTAAAATGAAATCCACTGACAAGAGACTTGGTAAATCCTTTTACCACCACAAATGACTTTCCTGTCAATATGATTTTGCCTGGCGGGCGATACAGTTCTGATGATGTAATGAGCAATTATCTTTGAGTAATAGTGCCAGTTGTTCCTCCATCTAATTTAGCGGCCACTTGATTTTGGCAGCCAGCGCTTTATACGGGACTGAGAAGTTGAGACCCATTAATCTCCTTGCTGCTGCTGTTGCTACTAGAGTTTATATTTACGCTGTAAATTTTACTGACTAATGTAGTTAGAAATCATCCTTGATGTATGTCTATTTTAAGAGGAAACAACAGTGTTACAGCACCGTTTGCTTTTTGATGCAAATGTTTAAGTCTCTTTTCAAACCTCTCTAGTCCGACTTTGCCTTAGCTAAAACTTGCTTTGAACAACCCAGACATTAAGGAGAGTGCTGTTTTTGTCTGGTTCCTTAAAGGCTCTCAAAGTAATCCCAAAATAAGATGTGTGAGCGTTTAAAGCAGTTTAAGAAGACATATTGATCGACATCCTACAAAATGGACTGGAAGGAACAACTGTGTCTGCAGAAGTCCAGCTCGTCTGATCTCCGCTGAGTGTCGGGGTTTACGCGGCCTTGCTTCGGGAGAAATGCTCCAGATCAATAAGCCATTAGCACCCAAATGAGCAGACCTGGGAAGCTTGAGCCCAGTGTAGTGTGACCTTAGCCCCTGGTGTCATTTGTTAACGTTCTTATCTCCCCGCCTTTTGATGTCCACCTGGACAACCTGCATGCGTCTCAAAAGCCGAACCGCTCCCTGGGATGCATCATTGCCTCAGGCTTTGCAAACACGGCAGTGAGTCGTGAAATGAGATTTTGGCACTATCATTGTCTGACTGCTCGGCCTAAAAAACGGCATCTTTCCCCAGTGTCTTCACTCACCGTTTCTAACAGTCAGAGGGACAGATCAATGAGGTAGAGCCGGGAGTGTCGTAAAGCCATATCACCCTGCAGCCCAAGCCTGGTTGCCCACTGAAGCTAAGCAGGGTTGAGCCTGGTCAGTACCTGGATGGGAGACCTCCTGGGAAAACTCGGTAGCTGTTGGAAGAGGTGTTAGTGAGGCCAGCAGGGGGTGCTCACCCTGTGGTCTGTGTGGGTCCTAACACTCCAGTATAGTGCCGGGCACACTATACTGTAAAAAGCACCGTCTTTCGGATGAGACGTTAAACCGAGGTCCTGACTCTCTGTGGTCATTAAAAATCCCATGGCACTTAAAGAGTAGAGGTGTAACCCCGGTGTCCTGGCCAAATTCCCTTCACTGGCCTCTGACCATCATGGCCTCCTAATAATCCCCATCCACTTGATTGGCTCTATGACACTCTCTCCTCTCCACCTGTAGCTGGTGTGGTGAGCGCACTGGCACCGTTGTCCTGTGGCTGCCGTCGCATCATCCAAGTGGATGCTGCACACTGGTGGTGGTTGAGGAGAGACCCCCCACATGATTGTAAAGCGCTTTGGTGTACGGCAATACACAATAAAGCACTATATAAATGCATCACTCATTCATTCATTCATTCATTCATTCATTCATTCAAAGCACCGATACAGGAGAAATGATGCAATTAAAACGCGCCTCTGAAGGCACGAAACGGGCGATGATTTAACTAAGTGACGCAAAGAGCGATTAGCTCAGCTAAACTGTGTTTACATACGTTTGCAGTGAAGCCTTTGATCTGTAAAGTGCTCTGAAGTAGAACAACCCATAAGAATGAATTAATTTTTACCCTGTGGAAATCGCTCTTGGCGTGGTCTGGGTCAATTGAACTTCCTTTGATTTGACAGTGCAGACGAATCTTTATCTGAGATAGCACGGTCATTTTTAGTCCTCGAGCACTTATTATACCTTTGTAAACCGAATATGAAGGAAACTGCTTTAATAGGTCTGGAATTGATTCTATTGTTAGTGATTTCAATGAATTATTAATTCCGTTTGATTCTGTTATTACAGTGAGCAAGTTTAGAAGCAATTTGAATCTGCATATTCAAATATTCAGATTAGTAATGAGCTATGAACTATATCAAAGGCATGCTTCGTCTATATTCATAAATTATGTAATAAAGCACAAAATTTTAGTTTGTGGCTAAAATTGTGATGACCAAATGACCATGCTGTTTGATTTGAGAGATGACTGAAATCCTTTGAAAAATATTCCCAGCAAAAGTTTTTTTTCCTTTCTTTCTTACTTTTTTTTTTTTTTTTAACA
Organism: Tor tambroides; assembly: GCA_021397915.2. NCBI lineage: Eukaryota > Metazoa > Chordata > Actinopteri > Cypriniformes > Cyprinidae > Tor > Tor tambroides. The sequence goes on from JAFVLL020016515.1 coordinate 29,791, forward strand.
TTGAATGATATGATACATAGCTGGGCTTCGCCATAGGCCATGTTTGACTTCAAAGACCCAGCTGCCTCTTTTGAAAAGTCCTGCTGATAAGTGACTGGAAGCGTAGATTTGAGCGCTCTTGATCAAAGCACCACGTTTCATCAGAAAGCCCCAAAAACATGTGATCAGTCAACAAATACATTTAGTCAAGCAATTGTTGTTATTCATGTTTTTTGTCCATGAGACCACAGGATACCATGTGTTTATCTTCAGATTGGACTCATGTTTCATGGTCCGTTGGAAAAGATTTGTGTGTTTACAACTGTTACCTGTATTTCCCACTGGACATTTCAGTACTTTAGGTCTTGGTTCAGCCATGTAGCTCTTTCCTTCCCCACTGTTTGTCCTTGCCTGGCTGCCACAGTAAATCAGTATCATGTATTTAGAGGGCACCAGTGAGAGAGCAGTGTCCCGCTGCTTTTGTGGGGCTTAGATCCAGGTTGCCGGATCTGCCACCCTGCTGCTTGTCTCACCCAGCTGCCCCTTCACTGCTCTCATCCCCAGAACGATGATAATGAGACTCATGGAGATAACGCCACATAATCACACTCAGATTCTGGCAAAATTATGTTCTTGCATATTTATGTTTTAAAGGGTTACGGCTAAACTGCTATTAACACAGAAGAACAACATGTTGTGGATAATCTGCATGTTTAAATATGCTTGACACGTAGCAGCTTTTTGAGGCGGTCTAGTGACCCATATTAAATTTGCTTTTCATGCTGCAAAATTTTGCACGTGTGTCCATGGGTAGAAGTAATTACCTTTTGTACATTTCCATTGCATTTCAAAATATATTAAGGGGATAGATTACCCAGAAATAAATATACTGTCATCATTATTTACTTTCAAAATCCTCATTCGGTATGCTGTTGTTTTGTCCGTCAGAATACAAAACGAGAATTTTTAGAGTCTTCTTGTAGATCTTTTTCACATAACAGCAATACATATTGACGTTGTCTATATCCAAAAAATATTCCTTATAAAATTGTAAACCAATACATCTCTTTTGTATTTTACATTTCAGCGTAGGGGTAGGCGATATACCGGTAGACACGATTAACCGGTAGAAATTTGTCAACCGGTAGAGATTTTCGTCTATCATCTCTATTTCGGTTACATGGTCACGTGACGTTGCTGTGCTACGTGATCACAAAAACGTATCGTTTGCATGCGTTTTTATGCATTACAGTTTAAAAACAAGTGACTTTAAGCTGTTGAAATGCAATCAGCAGCGAAAGAGAACTCGTGTAACAGTATATTAGTAGTAATAATAGTAATAATTTACACAGTGAAGAATATGCATATGTGTTTTTATACATTTGATTATAAAATGTATGTAGTATTTCTTATTTATTTGTTCTACTGTAGTTTTTTTGTCCTATTGCTTGTAAGAAGTTTCTTATTCTTATTTAATCGCTGACTGTATTTGTATTTGGTATAAAAAATTTTGAAATCATAAAGACCTTATTTAATGCAAAAATAACTGTATTGTGATATATTGATACTGTGAATAAAACCGTGATATATCGTGATATAAGAATTTGGTCATATCGCCCACCCCTATTTCAGCGTATATCTTAACGTACAGAAATGTGTGTAAACATTACATACAAATAGTCTATGAAATCAGGCTGAAATATCAAGTCCAAATTTTTTTGTGTGAGAAACAGACTGAAAGCCTGTAAGGTCTTAAAGAACAATTTGTGCTCAGATCGGACTGATTCAGATCTGGAGTTTGAGTTAATAACTATAGGGAAATATATATTAGCTAACACAGCTCTGACATTGATTCAGAAGACTTGAATTCCAGCCAAATTACCGGTTTCATAATATTGTTATGGTGCCTTATTTTCTCACATGGTCACTATAAACAGCTTGTGCATGGAAAAGAACTGCGCTTTTGTGCTCAACCAAATAGTTTTAGAACAACATGATTGTAAGTAAATAATGACATGAATTCTCCTCTTTGACTGAACTGTTTGTGAATATGTTAAATCATTTAACATCAAAAAACAAGTTCTTGATTTCATGATCATTTCTCCATCTATTCTCTTTGAAAGTTAGTTCTCTTCACACCTGGCTAGTGTGAATTAGTCCATAAGGACCAGTCCATAGAGGAACCCGTCCTAGCCTGAAGGAGAACTCGCTAATGAGAGAAGAGATTGGCAAACCGTCAATAAATATTAATACCACTGTGAACAAGCTGTGTGCATCATCAAACACTGACTCCAAAGACCGAAACCGGACTGGCATGAATTATACAATAGAAACGCCTCTGAGTTTTTCAAGAATAACATCTTCAAACGCATCCCCCTTGGGCTATTGTCTCTTCATATTGGAGATGCTTTGAGGGTGAATGTATATTCTTTGGTCCATGTTTACTTTTGACAATAGATAGAGAAGTTCAAAGAGCTCTTGTTTTCAGCACTGTTTTAAGCTGTAATTGTTAAAGACCTTTAGATCAGAATTTGTAGGTTATAGTATGTAAATAGTCAAGTTTTCACCAGCAAGTTCAACTCAACAATCTCATCTAAGTACTTGATGTGATATTGACAATGACATTGGGAAGATGCCCTTGTGTAGCTTGCGGAGATTCGGTGACTTTGATATCTGTTGGGTGAATTTGAGGTGAAAGCGATGAAAGTCAGTGCTGCTTGGAAAAGGAAATATTGTATCCTTGGGCGACCGGCAGTCTGCTGCTTCGTCCCTCAGGTCATTTGGAGCTCCATTGGTATTCCCCGAGATAAAGCGCCTTCCCTAAACCCAGCCACCCCCATCTGGCCCCTGCAATCTGCGTCTACAATAATCTCCAAGTGCCTCTGTGAATGAATTGCTAGAAGCCTTTCGTCTCAGTTTGTTGTCATCTCGAAATTCGCATAGCATTGTTATAATGAGCTGTACATTCAGGATAATTGCATGGACATGTTTCGGTGATGATAGTCTACAAGGAAAGGAGAGTTCCTTTGGGCAATGGGAAGCCAATCACTGCTTGGTTTCCCCTCAGGAGACACACATTTGTTGCATATAAGATACATTTCACAGGCTTATTGAGAGATAATGAGACAATCTGTCTTGTGGTACAAGGGAAACCTCTTTTTACTGGCCTTTCCACCTTATCTATGAGTGAGGACTGCATTGTCATTAATACCTTTCCAAAGTGCAAAAGTGCCCAATGTCAGTTTGTAAACTCGGTGAAAATATTAGTTTGTGTGTTGTGCTCTGGAAGTGAACTAGAAATGATAAGAGACTCAAAATTGGAATAGGAGTTTGTTTTTTTCTCCACACCTACAGGCACCTTTCTATGCAAGCCCATTTCCATCACTGAATTAAAATAAATAAATAAATAAATAATTCTCTCACAATTCTGACTTTTTTTCTCACAATTGCAAGTTTACATCTCGCAGTTCTGACTTTTTCTCACAATTGCCTGATACAAACTCCCAATTCTGACTTTTTTTGCAGAATTGTGAGATGTAAACTTGCAGAATTACATAATATAAACTTGCAATTGCGAGTTATGAAGTCAGAATTGCGAGATATAAACTTGCAATTCTGAGAAATGAAGCTAGAATTGTGTGATATAAACTAGCAATTTTGCGTAATGTCAGAATTGTGAGATATAAACTCGCAATTCTGAGAACATAGTCTTCTTTCTCCTCAGAACTGGACTTTCTAACTCGCAATTGCGAGTTTATATCTCAGAATTGAGAAAAAAAAGTCAGAATTGCAAGATACAAACTCGCAATTGCGAGAAAAAAAGTCAGAATTGCGAGTTTATATGATGCGATTCTGAGAAAAAAAAGTCAGAATTGTGAGATATAAAGTCGCAATTACCTTTTTTTTTATTTTTTATTCAGTGGCGGAAACGGGCTTCCATACCTTTCACATCTACAGGTGCGTATTAGCTGTGGAAGCTGTAGATATATTATTATTTAACAGATTGGAGTTGGTTAGGTTTGTCCTTTTCTTTCTTTTTCTTTTCTTTTTTTAATGTTTTTAAAAAGTCTTTTATGTTCACCAAGGCTGCATTTATTTGATCAGTAAAAATCAGTAATGTTGTCAATTCTTTTTTTTTACATTTTCATGATTCTTTGATAAATAGTTAGTTTAAAAGAACACTTATTTGACATAGTAATTTTTTGTAACATCATAAATGTCTCTATAGTCACTTTTGATTGATCTGTCTATCCTTAAATAAAAGTACTAATTCCTTAAAAGAATCTTTCTGTCCCCAATCTTTTGATTGGTAATTCATATTTAAAATGTATTTGGTAAATTTTTTTTTTTTTTTTATCAGTTTGCATAACAGTCATGAAATGTATGCTAATATTTCCATGTAAGTCTGTATTTTAGATTTAAAAACAACACTTTCTGATTAAAAAAATAATAAAATAAATAAATAAATGATTATATCAGATGGTTATACTGTATACCATGGTTTTCACATGGCACTGCAAACTGTTTCAAAAAATGTTAGTACTGGAATAAAATAGTTTGTTAAAACTTGTTATAGCCCTCATGTAGCTATGCTTGTTACTGTATCTCAGATATTTTTATTAAAGCATATGCAACAGTTATTTGTATGGTTGAATTAAGATAGAAACTCACGGGTAAAATAATGGCATATACTATGGTACATGCTCCACTACCCTGCTGTTGGCTTTGCCCGTGTACTCTTCACCACAGTCACTGAAAGCAGACACTGAGCGCTGAATAGGGTTATTGCCTTTAGCACATTGGTGGAATTACCCGTAGCCTGAGTAATGATGCGACGGGCACAGTGAATGCCATGCCAAAAACAAGAGAGGGAGGGAAGGCTGTTAGTTAAGTGAAGGGGAGGTCTTTATGGAGTGTGGGTTTGGTATTTAGACACTGGGAAGCATTAATCTTAGTTTTTGAGCCTATAGTTGTCACCGCTTTCCTTAAAGGGGCCAAAGGAGTCTTACACAATGGTCCCTTGCACAATGTGACAGTGTTTCAATGGGGTGAGCAAGTTCAGAATTGAGCCATGGTTAGTTAATGGAAAGGTTTACTTTTATCCAGCATGCTAAATTCCTGTTCAAGTGTTTCGGTTCATTTATTGTGTCTGTTCACTTTCTCCTCTTTGCCATCTTCCTAAAACACCATCTGAGTTTTTCTATCTGGCTTCTGTTTTCTTACCTTACTGCTCTTCTGCTCAAATTTTTCCTCAACTTTTTTGCTGCTTTTTCTACTTAAATGTAATATTTAATGTAGTATTTTTTAAAATATAATTTAAATTTCATTAAGTACATTTAATTATTACTTCATTTGAATTGGATACGACTAGAAGTAGTTTATAGATCACAAAGAGTTGCAAGTACAGTTCTTTCAGTAACTGACTTTGAGTTCATTCATTGAAGCATTTCTCAGACTGATTCAAACCGAAAACTTGTGAGTTAATAATTCAAAGAACCAGCTCAAAAGAATAATTTGTTCATTTCAGACAGCAAGTTCACATAATAAAGTATGATTTTTAATACATTTTAAAATATAGTTTATTCCTGTGATGGCAAAATATGAATTTTCAGCAGCCATTACTCCAATTTAAAGAACCAGCTCAAAACAATTATTTGTTCAATTCAGACAGCAAATTCACATAATAAAATTTTTTTCTTTCTATGACTTCGTAGATGTAGCAGTCTGTTGTCTGCTTTTCTTAAGTCTTTAGGTTATCATTCATAGATTTATAACTTGGAAATACCACATATTTCCATCTGCAGAAACTCACCAGGATCTTTCAGCTGAGGTTTGCAAGCACTTATTTTACTCTTCAAGGTTCACAGGCTTAACGGATCAAGGTTAAATTCTCTAAGCACAGAAATTTAAAAAAAAAAGAGAAAAGCAACATTGTTCAGTGTCCAGTATGGAAGGCCGTTTCCGCCACTGAAAAAAAGGAAAAAAAAAGATAATTGCTATTTTATGTTATATTATTTTAAATTTTTTAATCTCACAATTCTGACATTTATTTCTCAAAATTGCATTATATAAACTTGCAATTCTGAGTTATGAAGTCAGAAATGTGAGATATAAACTCACAGTTGCAAGTTTTGAAGTCAGAATTGCGAGAAAAAATTGCAGAATATAAACTTGCAATTACGAGTTACAAAGTCACAATTGTGAGAGATAAACTCGCAATTCTAAGAAAAAAGTCACAGTTGCGACGTTTGAAGTCAGAAGTGTGGAATATAAACTCTGAATTCAGAGAAAAAAGTCAGAATTGTAAGTTCTGAGAGAGTATATAGCTATTAATTCTGAAAAAATAATATAAAATTAAATATATAATAAATAATAATAAAATAATAAATGTCCCCCTCAGAACTGGACTTTAGAACTCACAATTGTTTATAGAAAAAAAGTATAAACTCTGAATTTTGATTTTTTTTTTTTTTCTCAGAATCGTGAGTTTATATCTCACAGTTGTGACTCTACAACTTTCAGTTGCGAGTTTATATCTCACACTTCTGAGAAAAAAGTCAGCAATTACCTTTTTTTTTTTATTATTCAGTGGCGAAAACGGGCTTCCATAGTCCAGTACACAGATTTTTATTTATTTATTTATTTATTTATTTTTTATTAATTTCTCTGTAGTAGAAACTGCAACAATTTCATGACATTGATCTAGACTAGCCACAGAATTCAATTGAACTTGTTTATTTAAAATGGTTCTATTGCTGGTTAGTTAAAAACACATTATTATTATTATTATTATTATTATTACAACAACAACAACAATATTTTTGGCTCTTCTTTAACTATTATTTTAAAATAATTTAAAAAAAAAAAGTTTCATTCAAGTATCTTTGCTTTAATTTTCACACCTATTGTATTTTTTATTTAATTCTTCTTCTACTTATTATTATTCATTAATTTATAATATTATTTATTAGAGTTTTTTTTTTCTCTACTTTTTGGAGTGGTAATCCTAGGCGTAAACTGTGCCTGAATATTGCCTCCTTTCATCCTTTTCCTTTTCATCTTCCATTTCTCCCCACTTTACCCTCTCCTTCATAACTGACCCTTTCCCTCTCTCCTCTCTGAGTAACAGGCTTGATCCTCTTAGCCACGCACTGGCATAATGTTCACTCTTAAAGCGAATTATCTCCAGAGAGCTTTGGGATTACAGTCTTTCATTAAATCAAAATTCCATTTCTATTCCGCTTTCTCACCCCTCCTCTACACTCCCTCCATACGGATCAGAGTAATACAATTAAGATCCATAAGTTTCAGCTCCAAATAAGGGGCTAGAAAGGAAGGAATTGTTCCACACCTCCCTAAGGGAGGGAAAGCCGTCTGCTCTTTGTTCCAAATTGGACATTGGGGGAATGTCAATGCACCAGACCCCTCGCTGTCCTCCAGTCAGCCTTTTATGCCTGGGTGCAGTTGGGAAGGAAGAGAGTGGCCACTTAAGGCCGCCACCTGTTATTACTGAAATAGGCTGAGTGTTTAACTGCAGTGCACGGTTTCTTTTAAGGAAGTGAATCTTAATATTCGTTCTTTGGGAGCCAACTGGATATTAGTGAATAGGTTCAAAACCTTTAGTTGTTTGTTAGAAATGCAGGCCTTGTTGCTATCCATTTAGTTGTCACAATGAGCTCCCCCGACTGTGATAGCAGCATGAGGCAAGCACATACAGGCGCTCAAAGAACATAGCACACATTTGAGCTATTAGACAGCAGAGGTTTGTGTAATTGAAAAGAAATTAGGCTACTGTGAAGCCCTGTTCGTGAGACGGAGAGAGAAAGACAAAGACAGAGATGTGGAATCCTTAAAGCACCTGCCTCTTTTGCATTGTAGCTCGTTTTAAGGTCAGCAGAAACATGCCCCGGCTCTCTATTTCCACTGAGAAAAAGAGTGATGAATCATAATACCTTTAATCTTATATCACTGTAACAAAAGAAGTCCAGACTGGATGTTTTTTTTTCTATAATAATTTAACCCTCAAAGACCGAGACAGCCGGCGGCGGCTAAAAATATCTATTTGTCTCATTTGGATATTCAGAGGCTCCGTAGTGTACGTGATTACATCACATTTTGACAACATTGATTCGTCAGAAGAAATCAACGCATTTCATTCCTCTGAGCCAAACAGGAACGATTGTTGATGCTTAGTCCCATCCCCGTGCCCAGATTGGTTCAAACTGTCACATATTCAACCAATAAACATAGGTTTTGGTTTTTTGAACCACCATTTACGATATTTCTTTGGAAATTTGAACAAACGCAAAGTTAAAGTAAAGTCTGTCATGCGTGTATGAAAACAAACACAAAATAACACATTTGCATGAGAGAACTCCCTGAAAAAGCACAGAAAAACACACGACTGAGTACTCTGACATAAAACAAACCAAAAACAAAGATAAAACAGCGGTACATATCGGATAAAGCACTGGAATTTATGTCTTCGCGTCGCTAGGCAATGTCCCGGTAAAATCGATTCCGACGCAGAGTACAGCCAGCGGATCGATCCATTTATATTACGTATATTATGTAAATAATTCTTATATAGTTCATAAAGATCATTTGCACTGTTTTTTCTGTTGCACTCTGTATATTTCTCACTCATTTTGTGTGTAGTTTGTGAAACATTTGCACTGTTTGTATTTTTGTTGCAGAAAACAATTCATTTGTGCAATTGTTTTCACTATTAGCTGCACGGTTTGTGTTTATTGTTCATAGTCAGATTGAAAATATATTTAAATATAAAAAAGTCTTTTTTACTGTGATTTTTCTACTTTTTGTTATTATATAACACTGTCTCCATTTTCTTTACTCCCTAAATGTTTCTGGACACTTCTAAATTGTTAGTAAACTAAATAGACCTGTTTTTCACTGAAAAGGGCCTATAACAATATTGCAATAAATGGTTATAACTTGCTTGGGGAATGTTATACGTAGACACAATTTTATTTGAAAGTGTAAAACACCCAGATACAACTTTCTAAAGAAAAAAATCCAATCTTCAGGAGTTTCTGTTTGAGTGCACAGTAAACAACACCCAACTGTTGCTTGCATTTTTCTTAAAATTCTGGAAATTCATTCATTCTTAGAAAAAACAAAAGGAAAATTGGGACTTTAAATTAACTTGACTGAAACTTCAAGTTCTCCTGTTTATAATGATATGTGACACTTGATGCTGACAGCTAGAATAGGTCTGAAAAAACATAGAAAATTGCAGGCATGTCAGGTCCCCCAAAAATGTTGTAGGTCTTTAAGGGTTAATTTGAATTGTATGAGAGTGTTTCTTGAACTGTCTGGAAGTCTAAAAAGAAAACATTTAATGTTTAGTGCAAATATGTGTTTAGCAATCATATAAGTCTGTTTTTGATATTGCCATGATATCGCTTAAATTTCTAGAAACCATCCATCCTCTGGAATAATAGTATCAGCGTTTTCTAGTGGGACACATTATCCATCAGTTAAGGAAAAGAAAATTTGCAATACAACGGCTGAACATTTAGCAAATGTGCCATTAACATCTTGCTCCACAAACCTTGTTCTTATTCACAGAGTGTTGGAGCCAAGCACAGACACACTGTGTTCCCATCTAGAGGCTGGGACTGAGGCCCAGACTGACAGCATTGTTCAAGAGGGGTCTGCTCGTCTCTGCTGTCTAATTTTCTCTCCTCTTCCCTTTAATTTTCTCCTTTCTTCCGTGGAGCTTCTCTGTTCCTCTTAATTTCCCTTTTTGGTACCTGTTGTTATCGCTCAGTGGGACAGCACTAACTGCTCTGAGTATTTACCTCCAAAAATGAGGTTTAAGGAGATTTAGGCACATTTTTTTGCGTACATTCAATTCACTCTGATCAAATCTAAAAGGAATTAGCTTTCATAAGCGTACCTCTAAAGATCTTAAAGGTTTAAAGACAAAATGCTATGCTAAGCGCTGATTTTATGAAGGAGTGGTACACATTCATATCACAAGTGGCAGGTTTAGTTTTCGCTCTTCTGAATGCCTCTAACCTTGCTCTGCAGGGCCCACAGAGGGGAAACGGCATTAGCTCAAAGGAATACTAATGACACCAATATATGCTTTAAGAATTCCACATGGAACAATGAGAACTGTTATGCTGAATGTTGATGCTGCTGCATGTGTTGACTGGGATGCTGCAGATTAGTAGGAACCGCGATCAGCTGCTTTTAGAACGTCACAGTGTTCATGGAGGATGTTAAATATTCCTTATGTCAACCTGAAATATAATTAATGGCCAAATATTGAGTACATTTACGCATACAACTAAATATTGAGTCAAAAATCAGCTCATGGTTTGACTGAAACCGTTTTATTTGATGATGCAAATCAATAAACAAAGCAAGAACTTTTTTTAAGCTGCCTTTTTCTCAATCATGTTTTGATTAAACAGTTTATAACCTTCCTTGATAATAAAACATGATCTTACATATTGCTAAATTATTATGTACAATCAGTTAATTGGTATTGGCAGAATTGATCTTGAAAATGTTGACATTAATATTTTGTGACTTTTACAGTATATGCAGTTGTACAGTATATGCAAGTGTCCACACACACACACACACACACGCACACTCAGCCATTCAAAAGTTTGAGGTGATAAGATTTTTTTTTTATACTCAGAGGCTGCATTTTTAAAAACTGAAATATTCTGAAATATTAATACAATGTGAAATGTTTTCTTTTTAAAAAATGTTTTAAAAGTAATTTATTCCTGAATTTTCAGCAGTCATCATTAGTCCAATCTTCATTGTCACATGATATTATCATTTCATTTTTAAAACAGTGATACAATTTTTCAGAATTCTTTGATGAATAGTAGGTTCAAAAGGACAGCATTTGAAATATAATCTTTTGTAACATTATAAAACCCTTTAATGTCACTTTAGATTTTGATTTAATGCATCCTTGCGGAATAAGTATGAATTTAAAAAAAAAAAAAAAAAACAGTTTAGTATAGGGACCAACTGTCACTATTAACTAGTTGCTTATTAGTATGCCTATTATTAACATAAAGGCTATTTATTAGTACTTATAAAGCATTTATTCTACATAACCATATTCTAACTTACTAACTATTAATAAGCAGCAATTTGAGTTTTTTTTGTTTGTTTTTGTTTTTTTTTAAAGCAAAAGTCATGGTTAATGGTTTGTTAATAACGAGAATTGGACTTTAAAATAAAGTGTGACCAAAAATCTACTAACCTGCCTTTGGAACAGTAGTGCACCTGTATTGGTTGCATAAAGGTGTGTAGGTGGGAAATCAAAAACTTTGTTTTAGATAAAAGCTTAAAAATATATCTGTTTAGGTATTTTATCTAATCAGACCATTTCTATCTGTAGCCTGCAGGAAGTCTGTTAGCCTTAACTGCGTGCATTCAGCAGGTTATTGGATTGCGGCAACGTCTGGCCTCTGTAAAGCCGTCTCAACAGAGTTGTGAGGCCTAGACAGTTGAAATATTAAAGATGTCTCACCAGCCAGGGGCAGACATTGATCAGAGAGGTTCCCTCCCATTGCTGGACACCTTTGATAGATCCTCAGTCCAATTGGGCAGGACTCATGCTGGTCCACAACATCAAAACACTCTCATACTCGCTGCCAGAAGATCAAAAGCCTGTGAGTTTGTGGACGCGCATTAATAAGGTTTCACGTTATACGTGTGCGCATTCGCATGTGCTCATGAATGTCAGTGCCCTTTGGATTGCTTTGAAGTGATTGCGTTTTTAGCTCTGAGAAAGTGTGAGATCACTAAGCAAACTTATTTTGCCCTCATTCATCGGTGTTCAGCCGTGAAAACTCTCCGCGCAATTCCGAAGTCTATGAAGAGATGTCTTTTGTCCCTGTCAAACCCTAGCCTCCACCCTCACCCCACCGCTGGGCTGCGTCCTGCTCCCTGCTCCCGTCATGTCAAAAGGGTTTCCCGCAGCTCACGCTTTCATAGCTCCCTACAGAATAAAACAGGGCAGAACACGTCTCCCTCTGTTCCCCCAGAAAACCGCACACATGGGCCTTTAGAACTTGGGCCCATCAGGAGTTCTCTCACACCGCTGCAGACCAGCACCATGTTTACCCCCATGTCAGTCGCCGTGAAACCAAATGAAGGAGAAGTCAGTGGGTATAGGGAGGTGGGTGACATTGTGACAACCGCGGCGGTCGGGCAGGGATTCATTTATATTCTAATGGGGGGGTAGCCCTGGATACGCTTAAGTGACTGGAAAACATTCAACGAGAGGAAGTGAGCGGTCTTGGATTTGGTGGGTGCGCTTGTATAACGACGCGGATTGAAATCGCTCTCACAATTGAAGGTAACTCTCGGTTATCCCCTCGGACGGAAAAAAGGGGGCTGGACTTTTCAAAAAGCAAACATGTATATTTCCCATGGACTTTCTAAGTCTTTGCTTTGTAGACTGGAATGAATTTGCTCACAGGCTCAATGGAAAGCGATAATGTGCTCTGTGTGAGGCTTGCAACAACAGGAAACACGCCAGACCTCACATATGCTGATATATCCACTCCTCTAGCATGTATCCAATAGATCAGAGCGGTTGGTTATTCACTACACATCAAAAAGGGGCTGATAGGATTGCTCTGCTAAAAATAATAGAGTATTAAATTGAAACGTGAGGTTCACTAGCAACTAATTCCAGACGACTGCTGTTTTCCGTCAGAGCGCCCTTTTCTTCTTTAATAATTTATAAAGATTAAAGTCCTTTGAATAGTTTAACAATAGATTCGCATATTCTGTTATGTGTTGAAGCTTATCAATATTTTACTAAATTAGTGTAGTGGGTTTAGTATAAAAATGGTCATACTTTATTTTAAGGTCCAATTCTCGCTATTAACAAACCATTAACTACGACTTCTGCCTCAATAAACTTCTAATTTGCTGCTTATTAATAGTTAGTAAGGTAGTTGTTAAGTTTAGGTATTGGGTAGGATTAGGGATGTAGAATATGGTCATGCAGAATATGTGCTTTTATAAGTACTAATAAACAGCCAATATGTTAATATTAGGCATGCTAAAAAGCATCTAGTTAATAGTCAGAATTGGTCTCTATACTGAAGTGTTGCCAAAATCATAAATCTATTAAAAACAATCCTTGTGGGTATAAAGCGCCATTACTTGACTGTAGGGCTGGGCGATATGGCCTAAAAAAAAAATCCCTGATTTTTTCACAAAAAATCCGATTTACGATTTAAATCGATTTTTTTCCCCCCTACTTAAAATCAATCTGCAGATGACAAAGAAATTGTTCAAAACAAGTTCTAACTTTATTTTGTTGTGATTTTCCCTTCTGGGATTTGATCTGGATTCCCCCCTTGGGGTTAACGTTGAATCAGAAACAGCAAGCCAAAAAGACAAGATGGCAGACCCTGCCATTGTAAACAGTGAAAATGTAACATAAAATAACGTAACATAACATGAAATGTAACGTAACATAAGACATAAAATTATGTGACTCCCTTTGGCCTGAATCGTGAATCCATATTCAGATAGGCACGGAAAACAAATAACGATTGCTAACGGTTGCCTGTTACATTACCAGTGTTTCCCACAGACTGGACTCTATTTGTGGCGGCATATATGCAAATTCATTCTCTGCGAGCAGGAGGCGCTTTTAGAGCGCGGAGAAACGGTAACGCTGTACACAAATTAGCGCTCCACTCACAAACGCTGCTTTATGAGACATTGTATGCAAGATGAAATGAAAAAGACATCCAAAATTTTCTGAAGACAGTCGGTTTCCTTCAGAAATGCAGTGATATAAAGACACCCGCACCGTGTTTCGATTTTGAAACATGCAGTGCTTGTTTATTCAACAAAGTCAAAGCTTTTTGAAAAAAATCTATTTGTGGCGGTCAGTTTTGATACTGTGGCAGGCCGCCACAAATAAATCAATGTATGGGAAACACTGCATTACAGTACATAAAATTTCACTTACCACATAAAGAGTAAGGAGAGATAACTGAGGACGATGACGAATGATTTGCAGAACCTGAGCACTATGACAAACATCTAATCTTGTAAAATCTCAAAAGTGAAAGTGAAACTAAAAAGACATCGTGCATTCAAAAGCAGTTTCAATGCCAGGCATAATAGCGGCTCCCTGATGCCCGCAATTTTATACAGTATGATTACCTAATGATAAAACTGCGAAAGAAGGTATTGAAATATATATTTATCTCCCATCTTATATTTATTCCCTTTAAGGAGTTCCGTAGTACGTCATTTTTTTTTTTTAGAAAAACCGATTTTCATTCAAACAAGTCGACATTAACTACACATTCGAGTTAATCGATAAAATCGATTTATCGCCCAGCCCTACTTGACTGTGTATTTAAACATATATGATCTGTGCTGATGAAATCATGAAAAATGATGAAACTGCAGTCAGCATTATGTAAATATATAAATGATGTTCACACTTTGTACTTAAATTTAAATTAATCGTGATACAATGCACTTATTGTGTACATACATGTTTTTACATTGTACTTATTTTATAAAAATACCTGCATGTAATTACATCTGTAATGAATTTCTATAATTACATTTATAATTATATTGTTGACCCATCCCTTACACCTTAACCCACTCTTAAACCTACCCATACCACCAAACCTGTCCCTAACCTTACCCATATCCCACCTCAAATAGCAGCAAAAGTGTTTTGTATTATTATTGAACAAAATAAGTACATTGTACTTACATCAGAAATAATTACATAGTAGTTAAGGCCACTTAATATAAAGTGGACTGATATTATATTATAAATATACTACATCATATTTTAATGTTTGTAATAATATACTGTTCATATTGCTATAAATATTAAATAATAAAGTGAGTGTTACAGTTATTCATACTTTGTAAATGAAACAAAGATTATTAAAACACATGTTATGAGAAAATACTATTTCAGTCTGGCTACTTCAGAATTTCACATTTAATTCAGTATTACTTGCCGTCTCTTTGTAATTGAGTTTTTACCATTTCTGGGTGAAAATTATTTTTGTAACAAATTTATTTCAGTGTAGTTGAAAACAGTTGTGCTATTTTTTTGTTATTGTTGTGATTTTCAAGTACATGAATTCCCTTTTATCTGACATCGAAGGTGTGGTGGCTGCCCTATGTAATTCCTCTGGATAATACATGCCAAAATATTTCATAGCCTTTGAAGAGGGACCTAATCCATATTGCACCAGAACATCATAGTAGAGAGTTGGGGGTGTCCTTTTTGGATTTAGGCCAAATGAACCACCTAGAAACCAAGAACATCTTAGCAACCGCATAGCAACATGCTAATAGCCACACAAAATATCTTAGCAACCGCATAATAATGCTCTGGCAACAACCCACATCAATATAGCATTGTGTCTGCAGATGTTTCATGTGCAATAGTGCTGTTAAACGATTAATCGCGATTAATCGCATCCAAAATAAAAGTTTTTGTTTACATAATATATATTTGTGTACTGTGTATATTTATTATGTATATATAAATACAAACACATGCATGTATATATTTCAGAAAAATGTTATATTTGTATATTAAATACATTTATATATAATATAAATGATGTAAATATAAAAATATACATGTAAATATTTTCAAAATATATACTGTATGAGTGTGTATTTATATATACATAATAAATATACACAGTACACAAATATATATTATGTAAACAAAAACTTTTATTTTGGATGCGATTAATCGCGATTAATCGTTTAACAGCACTAATGTGCAAGCACTGTTTGTCAATCTTATTTTGAAGGTCCTCATTGTAGGCTGATATTAAACTGATAATACAAGTCCTGATTATAAAGTCATTAGTTCAGTAGTAAAATGTTGCGTTGTGATTGAGCGTTGTTTGAACAGTGCTTTTAAAGACTTGTCAGTGTGAGACATGCTTGTTATTTTTGCCTTCAGATGTTGATGCATCACACCGGTTCTTCATGTGATTCAGAGGCATCAACAAAAAGCCACGTCAACCTCGCTTTCTGGGTTCCCAACCAATCAAGCAGATTTGTAGCGCAACAGAGGAGCTTAGTCATTGTGCGTGTCCCTCCCACACGCCATAATGATTTTCATCGGAGCATGAGAGAGATTAGCTAAAGAGACATGATTATCGTGACAGTCGAAAGATCTGCGCTCTACAGAAAATCTGTGAAAATCCGTACATGTAAACTCTCATTTCGCTAGTAAAGGTACTGATCATGTGCATCCTATGTGCTGTGAATACTAACGAGAGGCAGAATTTGAGGTGTGTTTGACTGGAGCACTTACTGTACGTACGCCGGTGCGCTTCGTTAAAGCCCAGTCCATTAACTCCCTTTGCTATGATGCTGGAGCCATATGCTGCTAATTACAGCTCTAATGTGAGACACTAAATGTCAGTCTGGAGCACTGATGAGGAGATGATTGTTGGGTATAATGGCTGCATCTTTTTTTTTTTTTATGTGCACTTGTCAGATTTGAGTCTCACTATCAGTATTGTTTGGAACAATCAACGGAATAACATTGACCTAGGCTGATTATGGAGTTTTATGAGTGAGATGACTGTGGACTGTATATATTAGGGATGTCCTTTTTTCAGGAATTTCCCTAATTAGTTGTCGTTTAAACGTATGTAAAACAGATGTTAAATTTTCCAAATTAATTGTGCAGGAATCAGAATATGCACATGTTAATAAATAAAAAGCAACAGTATTTTGCTCTATTAATAATATTCAGTTTGTTGTTTCTCAGTGCATTATTTTAATATAGCAGTACGGATGGTTCAGTTGCTTTTTTGTTACTACATTTTGTATTTGTTGATTTTGTATGTGTGTGATATTTAAGCCTTGTGAACTTATCTGCACTCATTTTATTTTCTGTGATGTAATAAACATCATTGTGGCAAATTATGCTGCATTAAACATTAATATAAAAGGTATTATTAAAATAAAACTTAGCATTTAATTAATACTAATGATGATAATAATAATAATATAATTAAAGTTGATTTTGTACGTTTTGTGAACTTTAAACGTTTTAATTTCTGTGATTTAATGAACATTGTTGCTGTATTAAACTTTAAAATGAACAACATTAATAATTCTGATATAACATTCCAGTTAAGAAATGCAATAAAATACTTTGTATTTATTAAAAAAAAAGTTAGTAAAAGTTTGTTATATTCCAATTTTCCAGAGAATATTATTCAGTGAATTAACATTATCCAGTGAATTATTCTTGACTCCATTAAACAGCTTATAAACCTACTAAAACTGTAGTTTAA
The DNA here is from genome assembly GCA_021397915.2 of Tor tambroides. Taxonomy (NCBI): domain Eukaryota; kingdom Metazoa; phylum Chordata; class Actinopteri; order Cypriniformes; family Cyprinidae; genus Tor; species Tor tambroides. The sequence goes on from JAFVLL020016515.1 coordinate 47,112, forward strand.
AATGAAGTTGATATGACTCCTGTCTTATTTTCTCCATTTGAAAACATTAGACATTCTGCATTTATTTTTCTTATTGATAATATTAGTGTTATTGCTGCTGATGCTTTTTATAAACAAAATGTATTTGTTTATTGCTGTAATATGAAGATTAAATTTAACATGAAAGACTGCAAATTTGACACTTAAAAAAAAAAGATGACTGAAAAGAGGAAAAACCAAAGTGAAGTATTTTATAACAGTAAATAAATAGCGGTTCTGCATATCGGTTATCGGGCACATAAACATGCAAATAATTGGTATCGGTATCAGTTCTAAAAAATCAATATCGGTCGATCACTAATAAATACTAATATTTTAAATGGATTGGACTTAAACACTGGTTATTAGGTTATTTTAAATATTAGAATACAATGCAAAAATTCAATTTTAAACACAATGTGCTTTTTTATTTGCTTTGGAAGTTAAAATCAGTCATTTCCAACTTCATCTTTATCTACCAATATAACGACAGAAATCTAGTTTTTGGAAAAAACCCACACACAGCACTTTTTAAAAATCATTTTCAGCTCTTCAAATCTGAAATAGCTCTTTTCCAGTGTATCTGAAGAATTCAAAAGTGTCGCCACTGAAAAACAGTAATTTCATGTATACTCCCATGCTGTAAAACCTCACCTTTGCGACCATATTCTCATTATGATGAAGGACTGGAGGCAAGTACCTATCGACACAGCTATAACACAGAACTACAAGCACAGCCAACTAATGTGACATATTTGAGTGATGTTTTTATTGTGATCTCTTACATCTGTGCAGACAATGTATTCTGCTCACTGAAGCCGAGTGGATTGAGTATGCTGCTGCTGTTTTGGCACAATCAATTTCATCTTGAGCACCGCTGTGGACTACGGTTCATGTTAATAGCTTTCTACACTGTTAATTTCAGGAATGGCTGGGCATACCCCATAGATCACTGCTGCTTGATGACGAGGGGTACACGATAACCTGCTCTCTCATCTGTAAATCCCACCATACTTTGTTTTACAATGCAGTAATTAAAAGCTATATTTACCCAGATAACAATAAAAATGGCTCTGTTTCAAAACTAATGTCTTATAGGGAGCTGCTTTCTAAGGCAGCATACTAACTGAAATTGACCCTCATAAGTGAATGATAAAAACATTTCCATGGGAGATGTAATTAGCATGTTGCCATCCTAACAATATGATACTCTAATAATAAAATGCACAAAACAATTATTGGGTCTACTTTTTCAATACTGAATACATTTTATTCATACTTGCACATCGCCATATTGGTCAAAATGCATTATGAGTGCTTTCTCCACGAAGCATATATGCGATGCTTCCTTCTGGCTACAAGACAGCACCTAGAAGGCAACATAATTCTAGTTTGGAACAGCCTTCGCATTGGGAGCTCACCTATGAAACCTTAAAATCGTGTCTACAAAGGAGCCAGCGTCTTTGCCAAGTCTGCAGCATTTGAATAGAGCAAACAGACGCATTCGATAACTAGATTTAAGTACAGAATCATGAAAGAGAATCTTTAATACTGAACAAGGCCACTTTCGATGAAATAAAACAACAGTTTGCATAGAGCATACGAAATCAAGGTTACTGGGAAAAATAACACAATTCTCTTAGTAGAATAATAAATACATAAAACTGCCATCTTAAGTCATTTAAAACGCATGACTAAACTCCAGTTCAATGAATGGGCACACTGACAGATGAAATCAATAAATAGAAAGTGGCTTTTTAACGCAACTCATTGTTAAACACCGTCAAAGAAAGCGGTTATAAGTGTTAAACGGCATCAAAGGGTGACTGAAACTGCTAAAATCAGGTCCCTTCACCCAAACCGTTTCAGTTCACGCTTACATAATAAATTCAGATGTGAACTGCAAATGGTTTAAAACGGTATGGGACTCAAAGCGAGTAACCTAATGCAAAAGTAATGAACGTTTTACTTGAGAATAAAACACATTTGGAAATACAATTGAGAAGTGTTAACCATCTGTCTGAATTTACCCTAGTTTCTCATGGGTGGAGTGGAACAAGTGATGGCTTTACACCCACACATGCACACACACAGGCTTGTTTGCCATTTAAGCCATCTATTGTTGGGGTCACAACAGCTTGTATATCACTTAGACCTTGAAAGAGGCCTGACATTAATAGGCTCACCTTTTGACCTCAAAGTGAATGACCGAATTCCTGTCGTTGCACATAAAGAAAAGCGTAAATCCATTTGACGTGAAAGAGAGCCGAGCTTTTGCAGCAAACGACGTATATTTTCCCCTTGCTGAACTCTTTTACCAATTTGTAATCTTTCTTGTGCACAGCCGTGAAAGACCCCGGGCGATCTGATATTGCTCATCGCAGCAATTTAGAGAGCGTTGGCAAAACTCACAAATTAAAAATGCCACTCAAATATGGCTTTCACAGTCAATGGGATAATCAAAACATGCAAGGGGGGAATATCACAAGATGTTCTTCTTCTCTCTCTTGATTGAACCACTTCAAACGAAATTCAAACATGATTCCTCCAGCCAGGAAAATAATCCTGATCTTTTACATGAACCACAGGATCATCTCTACACAAATCAGGCAAGACTTTGTGATCAAAGAGCAGAACGCACAGAATCAGCTGTTGTGCTCTGCGGAAAGAGGACTCATGGGTAACAAGGCCAACCGGGTATTTATTCCATTCTGTGACGTTCTGGTTAGTAAAATATTAAAGTCGACCTGAAATCGGAACTGACCCTATTCATATTCCGTCCTATTCACAATTTTGTGAGTGCACATTATTTCAAAGAAAAGAAGAACAAAGAAATCACTGTGCTTTTTGACTGACAATACAAATACCTGTTATGCGTGTACACTCTTAAAAATAAAGGTGCTTAAAAGGTTCTTCACAGCAATGCCATAGAAGAACCATTTTGGTTCCACAAAGAACCATTCAGTCAAAGGTTCTTTAAAGAACCATCTCTTTCTTACCTTTTTATAATCTGAAGAAGAACCTTCTTTCACCTTTTGTGAAACAGAAAGGTTCTTCAGATGTTGAAGGTTCTTTATGGAACCATTTAGACAAAAAAGGTTTTTCTATGGCATCGTGAAGCACCTTTATTTTTAAGAGTGTACACACACTAGAAAAGAAAATGTTGACTGAATCAGTTGCTGATCGCAATTCAGCAACCGACTGATGTGCTGAAACTTGCCATTTGTATTTGCATCAATCATAAAATGAATTTCATGAAGTAAAAAAAAAAATCTATATTGTGCATATTTTATATATAAATTTCACTGATTAAAGCACCTTGGATGTATATTGTACATCCAGTAGATGAAAGTGCTTTAGAAACAGGTGAAAAAGCATTTTTGGCATTCAGCCATTTTTCTACCCTGGATTAGCTCGACTGATTGCGACACGCACTCACAAACCACTTTCCTGGGCATTTCGCCTTGAACCAGCCCTCTTAGTAAAACTGATGTTTGTGGTGGGTTCAAATAATTAAGGTACAGATCAGAGCTCCTCCGTGAAGTACTCCTTAAACCGGGCCAAACCATGATGAATGCTTATTTCTGAAGCATTAAAAAGTTTTCCAATCCGTAAATAGAAAAAGTATTGCTAAAAAGGTATCACTGGAGGAAATGATGATTTACGAATCAAAGATGGTTTGCCAAGCACTGGAGGTTAGAAGAAATTATCCATGTAGCATCTGTTTTACTCTAAAGGGAGAGTAAGTCATGTAATCACTATCAAACGGCACAGTCCGTTCCATTACTCTTCCCTCGCATCTTTTTGCGTTGTTGAATGAATTTTAGCCACAAAGAAGATTTAGATGTGTTTTCATGTGAACAAGGGGAATTACAGCAAAGGCATGCTGTATCACAGCCCAGCATGTGTTGGTAAAAATTCACCGTACATGCTTTATAGCAGCATGTAGGAATTTTCTCTGTTCCTGGAAGAAAACCATCATGTTAATGTGGAAGTAAAAGGGATAGTTCACCCAAAATCATTTACTCATCCTCATGTCATTCCAAACCTGCATGTGGAACACAATAGAACATATTTTGAAAATGTCGGCAACCAGTTTCCATGACCAAAGACCATTACGTTTCCCAAAAGGAAGAAAGTCATACCTATTCGGAAAGGCACAAGGGTCAGTAAATGATGACAGAATCTCCATTTTTGGGTGAACAGTGCTTTTAAAAAAGACTTGCGAGTTCATAAAGCATCAATCTATTGACTGATCTGGCCTAGTGCTGAGCCATTTCAGGCATTGTCAATATATCGGCACACCCGATGGATTCCTCAGGCCGCATTACAATCAACAGGATGCAAATTGCCCTATTAATAGATTAGTCTGGCGGGTTCCATCTTGGCAAAATAGGGGGTGTTAATCTTAGAGCAGATAACATTATAAATTACAACACTTCTGCCCATGCTTTTAAATGGGAGAGCCTTGGGCGTGGAATCACAGCATCCACATAATTCATTAAGCTTCATTATTTTACTCGACTTTGAAGCAGCGCTAAGCATTCAGCTGTACGTGTAGCTGCATGTGTTTGCGAATGCAGACGGAGGCCAGCCCTGCCAGCTCTGACATGTACATGTGCACGTAAAGTTGATTTATGCTGAGTGAGTGATTGCTTTGCTTCAGAAGGAGAAACAATAACCAGATGTCTTCTAAGACCCCCATTCCAGCTGTTAATTGCATGGCAAGTGTCTAGTAAACACTGCACAGAGGTGAACAAAGAGGGATGTGTTCAGTGCGCCCGGGTTGTGTATATCATTTAGAGTTGCAAGGTGTCTTGTCAACAGGGCATGCTCAAGGATCTTGTCTGAACGGATCTTTGCAACTTTTTGTGTGCTCCCCTTTTTTGCCCTGGGATTTTATTCTGTACGACTTTGAAGTCTTAAATTATAGCCTGGGAAGAAATTGATAGTTCTATGCATGTCATTAATGTCAAGAAGGTTAAATATTTTGCTCTGTCAAGTTACCCATCATCGCTAATGGTGGGAAACGCAAGCCAGAGAATTCTTTCTGAAGTCATCCCTTACCCACAGGAACAAATGCTCAAATTTGCTGACTCTTTTAATACTGTGTGCTACCATCGACAATTTTGCTTGGGCACAATTCCAGATCTAGATCCTGTATCATCTTGTCATGCAAGTTTGGATCACATGACAAAAGTCTACAGGAACTGAATCTGAAAGCAGCCTTAGAGACACACAAACATTTGGCCACCGTGTGGTTCAAACAAGGCTGTTCTGTTTCTGGAGTCACGCCAAAGGCAACATGTTCAAGCTAAGACATTTGCAACTGTACAAGGTGCCATATATTACACAAAGCTTAGCGACAAATTCATCTCCTTATGGTAAGATCTGGGAATTCAGTGAGCCTTGCAAAACTTTTAGCAAAGCATTCTATCACTACAAAGAACAGCAGTACAATGAAAAGCAAATCATCATTGAAATGTTTTAACCAAGTCTGCATCACTTGAGAGTGGAAAAGTGAGATGATACAAGGAAAAATCACCCAATGAAAAGGAGGTTCAAGGGTTATCACATAAGCCTTTCACTCAGCTGACCCCAAACAGCTGTTCTGACTGGCTTAGCTTCCTCTACAGAGCCACTGGGGGCAGGCCAGAGATGTGCTCTAAGACCAGCCAATACATCAGACAGTTTGTTTACAACTTTAGAGGTCAGCAGTGCAGTATTGATTGGAAAATATACTCTCAAGTGCAGTTTATTAAAAAGCACCTAATGCTGGGGCAATAGTAGTACTGTCAGAGACTCTGGGGAATGCACATGAATTGAATACTCTTGCTGATAAAGGAACAGGATGCTTTTTAAAAGGAGCTGTATGTTTAAATCAGGTTATTGTGTCAATCCATGTGATGCTTTTGTTTCACAGGAAGGAAGGTTCAAGTAGAGAGGATGAACGAGGGAGGGCAGCTTCTCTGATCTTCACAGAGGAGTCGCACCCATATATCAATCACAGACAAAGCAAGTGCTTTAATCTGACAGTCAAGAGAAAGTTCACTAATTGCAACTCATACTTGACTAGAACAATAACTGCTGCACCTTAGAACATTATGGACTGTATTAATTGCCAGCACTAATTGGTTATTACAAAAATTACTAGAATGTTGAGTCATGGGAGAAAAAAGAAATGCAGCTAACATAAATGCTAAAATAAAATCTTTGTTTGCAACTTGACAAAAAATTCTATTCTATTTTTAACTTGAGCTAAAAAAGTTCAATTGGTTGCTTTTTTTTTTCATTGTGTTCACTTTATAGACCAATAACGACAAAAAAAGGTGATATAGATTATGCACATTTGTTTTCCCCCAAATATTAGTCATATCTAAACGAAGCTGATTTCCTACCTATATAATAAATGATAAAACATTATGTCAAAGTTTCTTTATATAGTTTACAGACACCAAAAGGTGCATTCAAGTCAATTTTATATGAACTGCATTTCGTGAAGTATTTTTAATGTTTTGAATAAAATAGCTCCAGAGAGACAATAAATACATAAATAAAATAAACGTCAGTGCTACCCAATGATATATATATATATATATATATATATATATATTCGTTTGTTTGCTTTTATTTATGTATTCACTCAAACAGTAAATACCTGACACAAAATGTTTATGTAATAATAAAAGCAGCAGGTATTTCATGATCAATTTGAAACCTGAATGATTCGCTTCGGGTTACTTAATCCGTCTCCATCCAAGCCACTCATTTGACATCTGGCGTCAAATGATACCGTCAAACAAAGACAAATAAATAAATAACCAATTTTTTTGTGTAAACATGAATATCCTTTATTTCTTGAAAACTAATTTGCTCATCTTTCTGTTCTCTTATAGGCTATTACCTGAGCTCTCCAATAATTCACAACTAACAAACAGCACACAAATTCTAGCGCAGCATCACTATCGCCATCTGCCTGCATTTTATGCGTTCACTTCGAGTTCATTTATCTTAATTATGACAACACTGTATCATCAGAGGATTTAGTTTAACTTTACATAGTTATGAACCATGCATATATCTGTTGAGTCTTTTTGAGACGCCTGATCTGACAGATGACAAAAGCGCATATCTGACTAACGAAACATCCTTCAGTGGAGCTCATGGACTTACCTGGAGCGTTTAACGCGACCAGCAGGACTATCCAAAAAGTCGCCAACATCGCCATCGCGCTTCACGCCAAATATCCGATCTGATATCGCGATCTGCAAAGAGCGATCCGGTGATTCATGCAACTTCAACACAATCCACTTCTGTCCACCATTCACTGTACGACAGAAAGTCAACTGTTAATAAAACTGCATTCAGTGCAACGTCTGCAAAAGAGTTTAGTAGAGCCAGGAATCTAGATCAAATCCAAAGCTTGAATAAGATGCTCATCGACTCTCTCTGATTCTGCAGATGAAAAGTCCGCTCGACGAGGCGGATAAGAAGCAGAGAAGTTCAGGGATCCCGCATCCCAAGCGTTGAATCCAGAGCGGCTGTTCAACCCCCTCAAAACAGAAGCTTAATAACAGTGCCCTGAATAACGTGACGTTTAATGCATCCGATCCGTTTGCTCCACAATACAAGTATGTATAATAAGATTCTTCTGTACTTTTTTTGCGCAGTAGTAACCAGAATATGTCCTAGAAGTCCACACGGTCCCGGTCTGTTCCCTCAGCTTGGGAGTCTGGGGATTATGAGATTCTTTTTGTTGAGTGCTGAAGATGTTTCAACGGACGCGAAATCCGTTCCGAGTAATTTTTTTTCCCCGAGAAAACGGACTGATTCTCCAGAATATGGCTACAATTCCGTGGTTTGGCGCACTTCGGGCACTGCTGCCACAGCCTGAACTGTTCTAGTGTAGCTGATACAAGCACGAGCAGAGATCCGAATCAGAGTGACGTCAGAAAGGGGCGGGGCTTCCACTATCTCGAAGCGCGAGTAGGAGGATTTAGTCTATTGTTGCCATATCCGCTCATAATAAGCGTATCTGTGCTTGTTTTAGCTTGTAAGTATGAGCTATGGTGGTCTCCAGTATTTGTGGATTATTTCCAGAGCACAAGCAAGTTTCTGAGATTTGCTGGTACACTAATGGCAGCTGTCAAATATACCCACTGAATGTTTTAGTCTCACTGTATGTGATGTCTATATTAAGCAACCTTAGTTTGTTTCCCATGTTGTCACAATTTTAAGGGTGTTCACATTGACAGTGACTTGCAGAGACCAAGCAACTTATTGGACGTCATTCATATTCAGTGAGAGTTGGTGATTTCTGGTGACATGACTGACAGGGTCCATAGGGCAAAAGCATAACTCAATGTAAATAAGCAGCAACATGATGGACAAATACCAGTAAGAGCGCAGTGGCCCACTGTCTGATACAGAATAGCATGGCTGAGCAGAAAGGCCTACTAGAAACTAAATTAATCACTGTCATTGTGAACAGGGCCTTCCAGTCCTTCTCTTACAAATGCATAAAGTGTTTTATACAATAAATGAAATAAAATAAATAAAGTAATTCTCAATGATCCATAATACTGGACTGAGAGAGAGAGAGAGAACTGCAAACTTTCTGAGTTTTGTCAGCTCAGAATGGCTGTTTTCCCGAGTGAGATCTGGCAACACTGATTTAGTCGCCATTGCACAAAGTTAACTCTGAGGGAGGATTAAATTTGCAGACACGATGAAAAATATAATTTATGTGTAAAGAGATCTTCTGCGTGATATTTCGGAAAATATCAACGATATTATCATTTGTGAGGTAAAAGGTTGATAAGAACAACTTATTTTATCCCCGACTGCCTATTTTATTCTACCTTCTATACTAACCAAATAGTGACACTCAAGAGTTGTCAACTTTAATAGACTTTGCGGTCGTAACACTGAGGTTTGCAGTAAGCGCTTTGCTCACAATCCGTATAAATTAATATTTCATCTAACGTCATCATTTATTAACAGTAGTAAGTCTTTCCATTTCAAAAATTGATTTCAGGTTGGATAGTCAGTGTGGCAGAATATGAGGTGATTGAGGAGGTGGAAGTAGTAAAACACTTCCCTCTGCTGGTCACCCTCTCATGAGTTCCTCTGGGTAAACCAGACAGGGCATTAGACAGCGGTGTGGGAGTTTACCGTTACCGAAATCCTTCTCTTTAGAGAACTACAGCATCAGCTTACTTCACGTGAGGACAAGTAACTCTCACTGAAATCTATCATTGTTGCCAGATCTCGCAAGAAAATAAACAAACTGGTCTGAAAGACCACCACAATAAGCACATAGTAGACACTGATTAAAAAAGAAAAGAAAAACTAAACCTTAATATCAGATTTTTTTTTTTTTTTACACTTATTTTCCAGCATTTATTACATAAGATTTTTTTTCTTAAAATATTATTTTTATTTGCAGTTTTAGAGTTTACATCTCCCATGTAAATAGCATGGAAATATATATTAATGTATAGGTAATATATCAAGGTCAGTGGCCAAGGGCAGATATTGAGTCAATGCCGGAATATTTATATACAAGAGCTGAATATTTGTAGGGATCCTCTCTTCATTATTTTCTCAGACCTTTGACCCACTCACACACTGCCCCTGTCTGTTTTGCCGAGGATACAAAAAAGGTCTTAATTTCAATTTTCTGATGTATTGAAACATAAACTTACATAAAATGTGCATTAAACACTATATTGGTGAAAAAAAGAGACAATTCAAAATTAGAATCGTTAGGAAAGGAGAAACAAACTGCACAGTTAATAAATACATGATATAGAGTGTGGTTAAAACAGCAGTTGTGGAAATTTGACAGAAAGATTTACATTTATTGTGTTAAGGGCCAAGATCCCAAAAAGATGACACTACTCTGGAAGTAAGTCCAAATAAAGAAAAATAAAAAAATGTCCAAAGTCACTTATAAATAGCGGATAGCTATCCAAACCACATAGCAGTTGGCAAAATTACCAAAATCTTATATCACAGTATAAATAATGGTTTGCCGCCATCAGGTTCCAAATAAAAAATAAAAAAAAGTAAATAATCAAATAAAAGTGCATTTCAATATTTAAAAAATAAGGAAGAACAGAACAGAAGTCAGAAATGATAAAGATAGACTCTAAATTATATAGGCCTAGATCTGACTCATGCTACATTTGAACCCACTGTAAAATAGCTTATATGAAAATGAAACTGCATGTGGATTGAATTATAAATGAATGTGGCAAGATCTGACTCTTTAAAAAATAAATGTGCCTGACATCTTTTAATAACAAGTTCTCCTTCATCTTGACCTGTTTGGGACCTATCCTGTTCTTTATTTTTGTATTATTCATTGTTTCTTTGTCACTGTCATGTGTAAATAATGTAAAGCAGTCCTGCCCACTGATAGCTGCACAAATATATCTACAGCAGTATAAATGATGCAGCAAAATATCTACCGGCTGACAAAATTCTGCCATCGCATGGTATATATATCATCATACCACCCAACACTGCTGCCACAGTCACAATAATCTTGAAATGAAAAAGTGCTAGTAACAGATGCCGTTTTCATGTGATGAATTAAAAAAAAAAAGTGCATAAAATATGGTGACGATATTGAACTCCGTATTTAATTTAAATGCACGCACAAAATCCAGTTTCCCATGCACTGTGGGTGGGAGTTTCTCTCAACAATTTACAAATTGGAATGAATGATTTTATTCATCAAAACATCCATTCTGAAGTGTTGATGGAACAACACTGTTTAGTTTGTAGGATCTGGTGTTTGATGCATGGAGGTGTTTTACTCATAGAAAAAAAATGAGAGCCCCAAAACAACCAGAACACTTGATCTTCATGCTCTGTCCTCTACATAAATGACCAGGGAAACAGACAAAAAAAAAAATCATCTGCAATGAATATGAACGATCCACTTCTTCCATTGCACCATTCGACCCATGAAACAAACACATGACTCGTAAAGTTTACCCATTGCATGAGAGTTCAACCCTTTACTGTTTGTTTCTACAATAAACAGACACTCCTTTCTCCTCCCATTTTCTTTGCCACAGATACAAATTTGCTAGTTTAGATACACACACAAACATGCAGTTTAGCCATCCATTGTGTAGCTGCGTGAGGTTGTATGTACACACATCTCTAAACATCACGCCGATGGGAGATGGAAAACAATTACAAATACACAATATTTATTACAGTTTGTTCCATCACAATATCAGCAATCACAGCTGTGCACTGAACGATTTTCAGCAGCAGAATGGGATCACATGCACATTTGAGTCTCTTAAGTCATTTAATGAGTACTGAATGGGCCACCTTTGTGTGCACCGATGTATATGTGTCAGAATTACAGAAGCTTCACACTCTGATGAACCTCATTTATTAGAATCAACACTAATGACCACGCTATTGGATATTACTCAACTCATGACTGATTTAACGATTATGGAGTAAGGCTGTATGCGAATATTCATACTTCCCCACTATATGTCTGAATTCACCAAAGTGCATGTCCAATGGACAGTCTATCCCATGAGGCCATGGGAGAGGAGTTGATACTAGGTCACATGGCAAATGATTGATAGTATATAGAATATATGTTTTTAATGGTCACTAAGTACTTATTCAAAAGAATGCAATTTGCAATTTTGAAAAAAGGGGACTAGAACTTAGCAATTTTTTTTTTTTTTTTTTTTTTTGCTGATTTTGCAAGGTCGAGTGAATTGCATAGAAGAAGAATATTGATCATAATGCCTAAAATGCATTTTGCACATTTATATTTAGAATGCAATGACAGTGTTTCATCCAACAAACAACCTAAAAGCACTGCAAAGATAACGTTACAGACTTCACACGCAGTGCTTCGAGTTATTTTGCGCGTCCCAAGAGCAGAATGATGTATGGTGTATCTGGACTGTGTCAGGATCTGAGCGATTTCCAGGAAGTTAGAGAATAAAAGAATGTGTTTCCACTTTGGATGTCACCGTTAAATTGATTTCTCTGGGACACAGCAACAGTGTTAGGACGTGTTTATCATGACCAACAATGCTGTGTTGTAGATATGCAGCTCGGGCAGCAGTTGAAACCCAATACGTATGACTGAATTTGTAATTGACATTCAATACAAACAATATGATACGCAGGATCAGAAGTCCAAACAGAGGAAACATACCTGTCGTTGAGTAGAGCTGTGTTACATTCTTGTTCCTACATCTATCATATTTCAAATGAGACAGCATTGCACTATTAATAAAACGATATTTAGAAATAATATTAGGCTCTAAGTTCTAATATTACTCTAATATTTTAAGATCAGTTTAACATGGCCAGCCTTGCCTTGTTTATGCATTGGTATTAGTATGTAACATTTACAGGTACAAAAACATACTTGTATGTTTGGATAGATAAAATTAAATTCATAATATGGACGTAAAATGTAAACATTATTACATACACAGCTATAAAAAAGTCTAACATTTAATATGTTTAACAAATATTTACATAGTTACATTTTTTTGCCATTTTTAAAGGAGTCATGAACTGTTTTTTTTTTTGTTTTGTTTTTTTTAATTTTGTACTGTTCTTTGAGGTCCACTTATAATGTTACCAAGATTTTTACATTAAAAAACATCATAATATAGAAGTAATAAGCTATTTTCTGCCCTGTTTTTAACCCCCCTCATCAGAACGTTCTGTATGAATAGGCGTGGCGGATTTTAGACTCGGAAATAAATGCCCACTGCTATGATTGGCTAATAGTCATGTATGTTTGACAGTGACATTCTTCATAGATGGACGCTGCTGTGATTTAGGTCAAAAACACATAAATAACTCAATACTCATCTAATGATCTGTAAGAAGAGACAAAGCAATAGTGATCACGTAATGAAGTAGCAAAATGAACAGTAGCTAGTGTTGCGACCTTACTGTCGGATCCAGTATAGTTGGCAATGCATCGTCTTTTAGTTTCAATCTTTTTGAAAAGCACGCATCAAATTGTGCCTTGTTTGTAAACGAATCCACGGTAAAATAAACAAGTATTCATTCATCAAAAATTATCATTAAAAATAAAGTTCTTTCACTCATTCCTAATGTTGGGATCAGAAGGAAGGCAACACAAACATTGTTTTTCCACAGTTTGGCACTATATAGTGTGTTGTTGTCTTCAGAGCCATTTTTATCATTTGGTTTCTGCATAGACCTGTGCAATCGACTCTCTCTTAAACACTACGTGCGTGAATCGGTGGGCGGGGCTAAACAGGCAGTGATGTACAAGCAGGTGTTGATCATCTTCTGCGGAGGTGGTGCTTATCCACACTATTACATCATAGAGTAGAACATTCCAAAACCTGTCGTTTTGGCAGATTGGCTTATATATAAGCTGTTTTTAGACTAACAAGAAAGTTGAGTTCTGAAACTTACAGAATGTTTTTATAGTACAATGACCTCTTAAATGTCAAAAGATCAAGGGAATTTTGGTTTCTCAGTTCATGACTCCTTTAAGTTATTATTATTTTTTTTTATCCTTTAACCCTACCCCCAAACCTAAACATATAATCATGTACAGTATATAGTATATTTAAAAAAAACGAATACATAAAATGTAATAGGCAGAAAAAAATGTACAATGACAATTTTAGTGTCTATATACCATTAAATTGATTTTTTGAGCCGCTAATGCCACTCCTACCTCTAGCCCTAACCATTTCTTACTATATACAGAATATATGATATATTCAGAATATATACAGTATAAAACAGATCACAGTACAGCACAATTTGAATCAAAATAATTTATTGCTAAAATGCTCAAAAGCAGTAAAAGTAGTCCAAATGACTGAAGATTACTGATCTGATGATCACTGTAATTTTCTTCAACAATAACTAGTTTGTTGTCAGTGGGCTCTTACATGTACATTTTTGTTTCATTTTTTAAAAGAAAAAAAAAAACAGGCTTCTGAACTGAGATGTCACCCTGAAAATGTAAACATGCTGTCCATTGTACAATTCTCACTGGATCCCACTGAAGCTTACCCATATTAAGACAACAGTATTAAGGAAACATGCCAACTGCTTATTAATTAAACTTGAATGTGTGTACAAGTACACAAAAACCATATTCCGAGTTAGTCTGACTATTTAGCCATGACTGTAAGGCAAGTCAGTGCCATCTGCCCGCTCAACCACCCACCATCTGGGATGCAGTTGCCTTCCCGTCCGTGATATCACTTCACTGGGTGTTTATCAGTGCTGCAGCTCATGCAGCTCCCCGCCGTTGGGACTCTGTAGGGGGGAAACTCACGCAACTGTTAGGTCAATGCTTTGACAGTCTCCTGTGATTACAGATGAGACAACAGACAACACGTCAGCCCCGTTTTGTCAGCTAATACAGACCCCAATGACAGAAGCTTTGAGCGCTCAGTTAAAAGTATAATAATATTTGACAAGTAACTACATTCAAAATAAATGCAAAGATTATGCAGGTACTGCATAATTTTTATTGCATATCCAATGATACACTGATGGATGTAGGATTTACTCTGGAACAATATTCACTCAGAAATTGCTCACAAATAATTACAAAGAAATGGTATGTAACATTGAATTAAAGGTGAAATTTTGAAGAAGAAGAAAACGTATTCTTGTAACCTTTGTTTTATTATTATTATTGTTATTTTTTAACCAAATTTATGTCAAATTCAGAGATTGCCCTGATATACTGAAACCACTGGGAATCTATTGGGTCACTTTCATATCTGATACATGCTAAAATTTAGTGACACTAAATGTTACATTTGTTGCGTTTTCTATTTTTCCTTATTATGCACTTTTCTTTATTATGTCCTGGGACATTGTGCCCCGAGCCTTGAATTGCCAGTGCCTTCCAAAGTCTGAGACTGTCAAAGAAAGCTGAGCTCAATGGCCCTTCAGGCATGTCGTGCATAAAGTTTTAGGGCCCTCTAGCAGATGCCGACCTAGGGCACCCTGGCCCTGAAGCGCATACTTCAAAAACTGGGCCCTTAACACGAGGGCTCTCAGAGAGTATAGGGTGAGCTGAAAACCAGGGCCCCCAGGCCTCTCCGCACAAAATTTTCCAGGTTACTGCAATGCATGTACATTTGAAGCCTCAGTTAGGACATTCATGTAAGTAAGAATGAAGCAGTTTGGCCAGCAGCCATATCACCCTGTAGCCCAAGACCGGTTACCCACTGAAGCTAAGCAGGGTTGAGCCTGGTCAGTACCTGGATGGGAGACCTCCTGGGCAAAACTAGGTTGCTGCTGGAAGAGGTGTTAGTGAGGCCAGCAGGGGGTGCTCATCCTGTGGTCTGTGTGGGTCCTAACGCCCCAGTATAGTGATGGGGACACTATACTGTAAAAAGCACTGTCCTTCGGATGAGACGTTAAACTGAGGCCCTGACTCTCTGTGGTCATTAAAAATCCCAGGATGTCCTTTGAAAAAGAATAGGGTTGTTACCCTGGCATCCTGGCCAAATTTGCCCATTGGCCTCTGACCATCATGGCCTCCTAATCATCCCCATACACTGATTGGCTTCATCACTTTGTCTCCTCTCCACCACTGGTGTGTGGTGGGCGTTCTGGTGCACTATGGCTGCCGTCGCATCATCCACGTGGATGCTGCACACTGGTGGTGGTTGAGGAGATCCCCCCCCCCCACCTTGTATGTAAAGCGCTTTGAGTGCCTTGAAAAGCGCTATATAAATGTAATGAATTATTAGTTAGTCAAGTTAGCATCATTAGTAAATGGACTTCAACAATTATAAAACAAATATGACAAATATAAACATTTAAAAGAAAAAAAATAATGTCCTGTAGCTACGTTTCTGCCATCTAGTAGTACTATAACTTGTGACATCACAGGGTTAGTTATCTTGCCATTCACATTCAATATTAACAGTTTGTGCTTGTTAGACAAGGTAAGGCAGTCAAGTTTATTTGTACAGAGCCCTGGACATGTGGCTACAAATTCAGATTATTTGCTTTCTAATTTCATTTAAACCATGGCCATTGTACTAATTTGTATTTGTCAATGTGCACTCGGTACCCCAGACTCTTGACTGGATATGAAAGTTGTGACACTTAAAGGGATAGTTTACCCAAAAATGAAAATTCTGTCATTAATTACACACCCTCATGTCGTTCTAAACACGTAAGACATTTGTTCATCTTTGGAACACAAATTAAGATATTTTAGAAGAAATCCAAAAGCTTTCTGATCCTCCATAGACAGCAAGGGTTCTACCATGTAATTAATGACAGAATTTTCATTTTTGGGTGAACTATCCCTTTAAGGGCCCAATATACTTACAGTGAAATTATTTTTCATTCTTCATTTAGGGGTAAAAATAATTTAGATGATTCAGAGAAGAATTCCATGTCAAAGAAAGTGGAGTCTAGAGCACACCTAGTGGTAGTTCGAAAGTCAAAATGGAGTAAACTTTTCCATAAACTTTGGCGAGCTGTTTCAAACTCTTGAAACTATCTCCAAATGAACTTCGCTTTGGCCTGACTTTGTTCAAAATGACATCCCACCAATTCATTATTCAGTTTCTCGTGAAGTATATCAAGGCTTGTCAAGCTTCAAAGATGAGCACCTAAAGCCCAGAGATCATGGTTCTGCACAGTCTTTGGAGACCCCCCATTCATACAATCACAGTGAACAATGGGACAAACCCCCTACATGGCAGCAGACCAATTTAAAACTTGAAGCCATCTGTCAAAATACCTGTACGCACTCCTAAAATGAAAATGCAGTACATGGATACTATGTGGCACATGTTTTATGTTTGGTCTGGGTTTATATTTTGTTCATTTCAAAATTAGTGCCTCCGATTAATTAATTTTGGCTTTGTTCTTGTAAAGCCCAATCTGTCTCTGCAGCTCACAAACACTCCGACATCCTGCTGTATGCATGAATATTAATGAAAATGCAGAAAAAAAGCCCTGAAATGACTGATTGAGAAGCAAGAGCCCTTGTACAAGGCCAGTAACTTTGTGTGAAAACTGTTTGCTTTGACATCTTACAAGACTAGAATGGTCAAACCCCAGAATGACCAATTTAAAATCCAACCCTGACTTTACCCTCAGGTCAAACTTTCATTTCTTTATTTCAAAAGGATGCATAGTTAACATTCTGCTCTGTCACCATTCATTGGCTACTACTTATATTTCATAATTTATGTATCAGCAGTGTGATCTATTACTATTATGTTTTTTAGAGATTGGGGAGGAATACTGCATCTTAGAATGAGAGGATGACAAGCAGGTTTCAACATAATTGTAACTGTTTCTTCTAATTGCGACTTTATTTTTCATAACTGTGATTTAATTTCATTTAATTGCGACATTAAATCACAGAATGTGATTTTATTCCTTATTTTAAGCTTTTTTCTGTTAATTTCACATTGTCTGTTGTTAATAGTGTAGTGATGTATAAAGAACAGCTCACACTAAAGTCACTTTCAAAACATATTTCTGTTGGTCAGCGTGGAAAATTCACGTGACCAACCTGAAAATGAACTAAATCTGTGTGTAATTTTTTTTTTTTACCCTCTTACATCCCATATGACGAATTACTGAACATGGCTGGACATGGATAAATGAGCCATTAGGGAATCAAGCTCATCCCTTTCCATGTGTGTTAAAAAGTGAGCACAAAATCATGCATGAACATCTTTTTTTTGGGGGGGGGGGGGGGTGCTTGGCTCCACCATACTCAAGATCAAGAGGGCTTCAAATGGCACTATATTCTATAAAACCACATTTGGAAAAATATACAATTAAAAATCTATATAATTTTATTTAATAACATCATTAAACTAATCATAACATTTCTATAAATGTGAAATACAGGAAAAATAAAATCAAATTATCATCATTTTTATTTTTGCTAAAAAATAATAAATGAATTAAAAAAAATAAAAAAATAAAATAAACAAACAAACAAACAAACATATTATTGGAGTATGTTACAAGAATACAGTATTTCAGTCTCTGCTTGCTGTTTCTTTGTACATTAGATAAATTTACATTTACATAGCATGGCAAATTCTACATATACACTGCATATATTATCATATTTTGCCCTAGTCATTGCTGAGAGGCTGCCCAGCTTATGTTAATACTGTTCACAAACTGCCTTACAGTCTTTAGATTTATTGCTCCAAAATGTATTACCTTCTTCTGACCTTGCTGGTCCATTAAAGCGAGCGCTATCAAAGATGAATACACTGATAATCTGATGAGTACGTATGGCTGCAGAGGGGAGACCAGAGCTCCATCAGGAGCAGCAGAACACAGCATCCGTGTGATGCTCAGATTAAAGAAGGCTGGTGTGTTAATGCCCAAAACGTCCCTGGAGACCCGTGTTGTTAACACTAATCACAGTTGTTGATGTGGATGTTCACAGGGATAACTCATACAGTAAGATACTGTGTATGCTGTTGACTTGATATCATAGGGTTTACGTTCTTTAACAACATTAGTGGAGAGAAAACAGCAAATGTGAAAATAAGAAACATTCCCATTTTTTGCTTATTTATTTATTTAGATTTATTAATTTATTTTTTTTAACAAAAACTCCCAGCATCCTGCAAATCCAGAAATCCTCATCTGTACTCTCATTTTCTGCTGGCATTTACATTTTTATAAACAGATTATTAGCCAGCTGAACTGATTTGAAGCACTGAGTGAATTAAGCTATGCTAATTTTAAATAACAAATCAGGAAAAAAAAAAAAAAAAAAAAACTCAAGAGTTCCCTTGTGAGAAAAAGTAAACTTTAGCACACTTTTAAAAAGAGTACTTATTATGGAAATAAAATACTTTAAAAGAATATACTTGCATGCAATGTGAAAATAATGTTTTCAGACTCTTAAATGCATGTTATTTATACTTAGAAGAAAATGTATTATAGTTATTATGGGTAACACTTTATTTTAATGTCTCTTTGTTACACTTTACATGTACTTACTATTATAGTAACAATTAATTATGCATAATTATATGCAAGTTACCCTAAGACAAACCCTAGTAAGTACATGTAATTAATTAATATTACTTAGTACTTAAATGTATAATT
The DNA here is from genome assembly GCA_021397915.2 of Tor tambroides. Taxonomy (NCBI): domain Eukaryota; kingdom Metazoa; phylum Chordata; class Actinopteri; order Cypriniformes; family Cyprinidae; genus Tor; species Tor tambroides. The sequence goes on from JAFVLL020016515.1 coordinate 66,267, forward strand.
ATACTGTAACAAGGACACCTTAAAATAAAATGTAACCATAAAACTCTCTTTAAATACATTGGCATTTTATTGAATTAATATTATATTATTTGCAAGTATTAAAAAAAAGTACACTACAAGTGCACATTTAGCGCAAACCGTCTTTTGGCGTTAAAATAGTACTGTCAGGACTTACTAAAGACGTGCAGTGAAGAATTAGCACTGAAAAGGCGTAGACACAGTTATTTTTGCGCCTGACCTTATTGAATATGCATTTGTAGGAGCTTCCCTTTCAGATGCAAAATTACACGCAACAAGATTTACTAACATTTGCACTCGTCAAATTACTGGTATTTACGCCATTATTTAACGCCCCAAAAAAGCATGTCTTAAACTATTTTGCGCTTGAAATTGCTGCAATTGTTGCTGCTAGAGGAGGTACCACAGATAACAGAGAGCACATGGTAGAAGGGAGAGGGTTTTTTCCACACGTATTAATTTATTTGGAATGCCAGAAGAACATATTGCCAAGCCATGTTATTTTTGATTTGCTTCAGGAAATAAGACGACTTGGAGCCCTCAATACCAGGTCTATCAAAACTTCTTGCAACCCTTCATTTTTTGGCCTCCGGTACTTTTCAGTGTACTGTGGCTTCTTTATTTCTTTATTCTTTATTTGCAACTATGCTAATTTGCGCTGCGGTTGGTATATTCAGTGTTGGGCACGTTAGTTTAAAAAAGTAATTAGTTATAGTTACTAGTTACTTCTCACAAATAGTAACTGAGTTAGTAACTGAGTTACATCATTATAAAAGTAACTAATTACCAGGGAAAGTAACTATTGCGTTACTTTTTTTTTTTTTAAATGTCCAAATATGTCAAATAACTTGGATTCCCCCAATATTAAATATATGTTAAATGAATGAAATGGACACTAAATAGAATAAATTATTATTATAAAACATTGTACACTAATCTACACTATTTTAATGTTTCTGTGGGACAATGTGAGAGACACCTATCAAATTCAGTATAAATATCTGACACTTAGCAGCAGTCAGTATTATAATATGATATCATGATAATTTAGCATTATAAGATGATAGAACTTTAGTAATTAGAATAACCATGTATGAATGCATATTTGTCATGTTGACTGAACTTAGGACTGGTGGTGGTGCTTAAGATATTGTTTGTCATTTAGTGTTTCTATAAAAAAAGGGGGGGAGGGGAACTAAAAATAATAATGATAAGATAACAAAACTACTAGGAATTCTACTACTAATAACAATATAAAACGCACTAAGGATTAATGAGCTGCTGGGTTCATGAATATTAATCACGTTGTCTGCGTTCGCTTGAATTGATTTGCTGAAATCAAAACAGGGACGACAATAGGTGAGGACCAGCCAATGAGATTGTCGTTTGCACATTAGTTCCGCCCACTACCAGAGAAACCGGCAGTTCTTAAAAAAATTCCAAAGGAACTCGATTATTCTGACAGGAAAATACAACAAAGAATATCGTTTACATGTAGCACGCCAATTCTGCATGGTATGTAAGACTCTCTCGCTCTGTATCTTTCTTTGCATGTGTGTGAGAAAGCGACGGCGAGTCGTGCGCCTTCAGCTTCACACTAGAGTTTACGGTACGTCAAACACAGTTACTGCACACTGCGCATTCAGATGAACTGAAAAATAAAATTATAATAATATTATAATAAATTATAATAACGCCGCATTTTATTGTAAGTAACGGTAACGGTGTTGTAACGGGGAAACAGTAATTCGTTTGATTACTCGTTACTAGAAAAAATAACGCCGTTAGTAACGCCGTTTATTTATAACGCCGTTATTCCCATCACTGGTTATATTGCAATATGTAAATGAGATGTTGCGTCTGTGTTCTTTAATTTGCGCATTGTTAGTAAATCACCCGCAGAAATTTCCATACCCATTGGCGCTGTTTTGGAATTGCACTCTTGCGCTAATTTGCCCTGCTTAGTAAAACTGGCCCTTAATATAATTAAGCCCTCTTCTTTTCATGAGTTGCTCTTTACCTTTATAGGAAAAACTGGGCACTATGAAAGTCAATAATACTAACCAACATACAACCAAAGGTTCTACAGTAACATCAACTCATGCAGTGTGTGGACAGCTAAAGAGCTACTGTAAAACAAACCTTTCAAACACCTCATCCTCTCTTTCTCACTTCAAGTGACCATGTCCTTCAGACTGTATCATTCAGACCTACTAACAGACCATCAATCCTGCCATTTTCACATATACAGCAGACAAGACAAGCTATGTGCTGCTGGCCACCCGGTTAGTCACTTTACAGCTCACACATTCCTCGCAGTGAGTCCTTTGAAGATTCAGCCTCAAATTAAAGATTTACAGATACGCCATACGCCCGTTGTGCCCCGGCCATTCTCTTCAGCCCATATCAGTCCTTCAACTTCACAGACCTCTCCAAGTAAAAGCTTTCTAGGAGTGAGGAGAGAGAAAGAAACCGAAAATTACCAAAAGAGCACCAAAGACTTGAACCACACAACAGTGCACTTTGTCCACCCTGTGATTACAGAATGTAATGTGTCGACCGTAGTGATGTTAGGAATTAACATAGAGGGTCCTGCTGTGAAATGAAACTCCCTATACAAAGCTCAAGTGTCACGATGTTACTCGACCGAGTCATGGCTCACAATGTAGAAACCCTGTGGTGCAAAGCATTATGGGAGATAATGCTACAGTGTATGTCATCCGTGCACATAAAATAGCCAGTTTGATCCACTTACCCTGTAGAGCTAAAGATATGTAAACAGTAGGTTTGAATAACAAAACCCATTCAAAAATTGTTTAGAAGGACTGTTCTTCGATAAAGAGTTGTTGCTCTCTTCTAGTTTTTATTTCATCAACAAAATCACTAACAGAAAGTTTTTGAAATGTTTTATGAGACTTTTCTTTTTTGTCAACGACAATGAAGATGAGATGATTTATTTGGAAGCAAAACCTACAACAAATATAACTTTTTCAAATAATAATTTAATTTAATTTAATTTAATTTAATTTAATAAGACATTCTATTTTTTTAAATTTTGTCTTCTATTTTGTTGTCAAGTAAAATTTTTATTTTGCTTGAATAAAGTTAGGTGCAGTTTTATTAAAATTGTGCAAAAATAGTGTTAAATTGACTGCAATGGATGAATGTAATTTTTATTTATTATTATTATTATTATTATTATTATTTAGTGAGGCAACACTGCTACCTACTGAGCCATTGTGCTGCCCATAATATAATATAATATAATATAATATAATATAATATAATATAATATAATATAATATAATGTAATATAATATAATATAGACATTATATTAATATTTAGTTTCATTTTCATTTTGTCATATATTTACTTGTAAATTATTCAATTACTTACATTTATTTTTGACAAAGTAGATCCCATACTATTTAAAACATGTAAAAATATAGTAAAATTAATAAATATGAGCAAATTTGAGATGGAATTTATGACTTAAAGCATATTTAAAAATACATTTAAAGTATATTTCTGCAAAACACAAAACTGTGAGTAAACACTTTTTGCTGAAGCAAAAGTGATCAAATGTATCAAAAACATCCCAGTTAATACCATAAAGAATCCTAAATAATTCTTTAATACCAGTAAATTTAAGCTGCAACTAAAGCCAGGTTTGACTTCTGAGTTGGAACCAATCGTCCAAACAGCATTTATTTACAGCTAGCTAGCTGAGATTCAGGGTTATCTTTGAAGTGTGTCTCTCTCTGCTGTTTCAAACCTCAGGAGAAGCCTATTAGGTGTCACAGAGTATGTGTTCTTGGCATGAAAGTGCATGGAGCAAAATTGCTTCTGCAGTGAGCAAATAGATGGACTCCCAGTTCAATGACAGTTGAACAGACCTGGTGCAAATGGAGAGAGAAAGTGACCGAGAGGGTGTCACATGCTTCCTAGCTATGAACAGCCATGCGGAGCGAACAGTCTGGGCTCTACGATGTTCCCAAACAAGCAAATTGAGCCGCACAGAAGTTAATTAAATTTGTGTGTTTTTTTAATGTGGTGTGCTTCCAACCTGTCAAAGCTGTCTGTAAATAGAAATATTTTACGGACACTGGTGTCAAATAATTGTATAATTGACTTTCGCGTATCGCTTCCTTATTCTTTAGCAAACCAGCGAGCCAATCAAGAAACTATTTAGCAACACAGTTTGAAATTGCCAGCAGGCAATACTTGATATAACAGCTAAGTGAGAAATCGAGAGCTTTGACGGCAATGAGGTAAATTCATTACCTAACTGAAACAACATTGTCTCGATCACAGAGCCGGGTCTGTCAGAAGCCTGAGGTGTTAATTGTTTTCATCACAGGTTTTGATAGTGGTAATCTGTTTCAGTTCCAGCCCTGTTCCTGAGGACACTGCAGTGGTTTGAGAGAGACGACATGATTTATGTGGCGCTCTTATCTTCTGCTTTTGTTCCTCTATTAGGCAAGAGCCTCCAGCAGGGAAAAGAGTATCTGTTAAAATACTGTGGGCATGTCACATCACTGTCACCATTCTCTCCTGGACACCCGTCATTGATCTTTAGAGCCTTTGTGAGGTAAATGACTGATATACAGTGCTGAAGAATTAATGGTGAAGTGATTTCAGTGATCACGACTGAGGTTTGTAATTAATATTGATGCGTGCCCTCCGCCAGCCTGTTCTCGTGTTTCAGTCGTACTTACAAGCGTGAAAAATATGTGTGCAAAAAACTGTAAACAAAATAAGGGCCTTATTTTTCCTCCTTTTCAAATAAGAGGGTACAACAAGAAGGAACTTCAGCCTTTTCACAAAATACTGTAGATTTGATATGAGGGCGCAATCATGAGAAACAGTCACAACTACATTGCATCATTTAAAAAGTTACAAATATAAGAAATAACTGTAATTTCAAGAAACAGTCATACTGCGAGAGTAATTAAATTAGTATTCTAACAAAAACTCCCCATTCAAGAAACAAAGTCGCAATAGCAAGATATAAAATATAACTGTGATATTATAACTGCAATTACAAGAAACAAAGTCAGAGCGCAAGATGTTAAAAAAAAAATACCACGGGCAAGTCGCAAATGCAAGATTTTAAGTTATAATTGTGAGACAAAGTCACATTGGGAAATACAAAGTGAGAAACAGTCTTCATTTGAGAAACAAAGTCGTAATAGAAACATATAAAGTTGCAATAAGTCCTATAAAGTGGCAATTATGAGAAATAACCACAATTACAAGAATAAAAGTTACAGTGCGAGAAAATAAAGGCATTGTTTGAAATAGAAAGTCACATTTAAGTAAAATAAAATTGCAAATGCAAGATATATAGTTAGAATTGCATTGTGTCACATTGTGAGATAGAAATTGGCATTCTAAGAAATAGTTCCCATTTAAAAAACAAACAAACAAAAACAAATTTGCAATAGCAAGATATAAAGTTGGACTGTGTGATATACAGTATCAATTACAAGAAATAACCACAATTACAAGAAACATAGTCACACTATAGATATAAAGGAATAGTGTGAGATTATTAAAATTAAAGTCGCAACATTTTCAGTTGCGATATATAAATTCACATTGTGAGATACAAAGTAGCATTTCGAGAAGATATAGATATAAAGTCTCACTCTGAATCATTACCTTGATTACAAGAAATAACTGAAATGACAAAAAACAAAGTCAAACAGCAAGATATAAAAGCAGAGTGTAAGATATAAAGTCACAATTATCAAAAATAAATTTGCGAGATATAAAGTTGCATTGCGTGATATAAAGTCACAATTAAGAGAAATAACCACAATTACAAGAAAAAAAATAACACTGCGAGATATAAAGGCATAGTGAGACATAAAGTCACAATTATGAAAAAAAGTAGCAAATGCAAGATATGAAGTCGCACTGCGTGAAGTCAGAATTACAAAAGTAAGTTGCAATAGAAAGATAAGATTTTGATATGTCAGAAATATAGTCAAAATTACTTCTTTTTTTTTACTCTTAGCGGAAACAGATCATATGTTTTAGGCATGGTGAATGATAATGTCATTTTTACAAAATAATACAAAACTCAGACTGAAACAGTATACGTCTGTGTTAAGAATATTCTAGTGATCATCTCTGATGAATTACAAAGTGGAAATGCTGCTATTTTAATAACTAATGGCAGGTAATGTTGTAGGACGTTTTGTCCCATGTCTCAGGAGTCAGTGAAATGATTTATCATTGAATGCGAATGTGAGGCAAGCATTTGAATTTCAATGAGCTCTTCAACATATCTTACAGCAGGGGTCTGTCTCAGAGCAGCAGTGTCACTGCGATCTAATGACACAAATGTGCTAGACTTTACTCCATATTAATAAGCATTCTGTCCACTTCAGCATCCTAGACTTCCCCAACAACAGCTGTTTCCACTGATAACAGCAATGCAGACCTCAGATTACTTGAGAAGATGAACTATGACACTTGTTGTGAAAATCCTATTCAAAAATTCCCCTGATTGTGTAGATCACCATCCTCCTCCATGCAGAGTAAGTAAGTTTCTTAATGTTTCCTGGTGATTGAGTAGCCATGCCACTCGCTGTGACTTTGAACAATGGCTTCTAGACATGGTGGGAGGTTATCAGTTCTCGACCCCAGCTTTAAAACCTGCCTCATGTAGTTATTAAGGAATAAGATATTTCCTTCTGGCCCACAACAGTTGTATTTGAATGCTAATGTGACAAGCAAAGAAGGAAGCAAATCTATAAATAACAGGAGAGGCATCTGCTTTTGCAGATAAGGCAGCTATTGCATGACATTGATTAAGGTCTGCCTTTCCTCAGCACCCTGAATCTGCTGATTTAACCACTACAGATGAAGAAATTCCAAGATATTGGCTGGCATGTTCATGTATTATCCTCCTTCCCAAGATGAAGTGAATTGAACTATCATAACATAAACCTTGATGTTCAGATGCAAAGTCATGGTGTTTTGGTCATGAACAAATCACTGTTCATTCTTATTTACTTGCATGTATTGACACTAAAGTGAACCTACTGAACGAATATGCCCTACACTGAATGTGTATTTGGATTCTATGTTTTGTTTTATTTTATTTATTTTTTAAATAATGCATTAACAAATGTTTTTTCTTTATTTAACTGCTAACAAGATATTGTATCCCTACATGCATCCCTAAAACAAGTGCAGAAAAGGTCATCACAATATAAATTATACGTTTACACTGATGCTGTAGTTGAGAGAAAGTCTTGCAGTTTCTGTGAAGTGAAGTTTTAAATGACGCCTTTTTGTCTCATATTTATATCTTATGATAAGCGATATCACACGAGCAGCGGGAGAAATATCACAGGAGTGTTGTTTTTGTACAGAACAGCACGAGTGAAAATGAGATTTTATACAACAGTTCAGTAAACAGGAAGTTAATTGTGTTATATTTTAGACAAGCTACAATATTGTCTGTTCTTGCTCAATTTTTACCAACAAAAATATTACCTTTAAAGCACTGTATTGCATCTCGGAGCAACACAGTGCTGTTTTGTTTCTAAATTAATCTTTTTTTTTTTTCAACGAATGGTGTGAACCAATGATTCAATAGCCCATTCATTAAAAAAAAAAAAAAAAAACACACAAAAAAAAAACATTTACTTAATTCCCAAATGAATCAGCAGTTTGCACGAATTGAATGAATGAATGACTCAATGACTTACTCATAAATACATTTACCACCACCTACTGGCAGTTTTAGTTTCTTATTTAGAGTATCATTTCATAAAAAATACATAAATAAAACAATAAAAAATAATGAAGTGACAGTTCACCCCAAAATAAAAATTTTGTCTCAACCTTAAACCTAAATCACTTTCTTTTATGGAACATAAATGTGTCAAGGTGATTTGGTTACCAAAGATTTTTATTGTATGAACATTAGAAAAAATACCAGATCTGCAAAGATAAATTAGGTGGTAATTTCAGAGACAGTTCCTGAAAATGCATCTAAGTGGACCCGACTGAAGTACTCTTCTGAGTTGAAGCCAGAGGACATGCTAAAAAGAGTAACTGTGCTGTGACTGAGGTTAATTCACTTACTTTTTGTAAGTGTAAGGTTGAAATCAGTTCAGTCAAATCTGCTTGATACTTCAGACAGTAGTCTTTCACCATGGGTATAAAGGAAAAAATCCTCAGCCCTCGTTTTGACTTTGGTTCCCCGTTGATCTTGGGGAGCTGGCATGGCAGTGGGTCTGTATCTACTGTTCTCAGGGTCAGGGCAGAGTGCTAGTCCTCTCTCAGGCTGCCAGAACAGACGACATCTTGATGCTCTTGTTTTCAAAAGAGAAAGAGCGAGAGTGAGACAGAAACAAGAAAATGGAAATCTTGCCTCTATCAAACAAGCTTTCAAAAGCCATTTCAGGCGAGAACATTGTCATTTTTTAGCGCAGGGCTCAATAAACACTGGCAGGTGCTTGCTGGCATGGGTGAAGAGTTAATCATAGCCAAACACTATCCAGATGAACACTGTCAATACAGACGACTGTGATGGAAATAAATTGCACTTGTGATTGTGGCAGGCCTTTCAACTGTTTATGTAAGTTTCATGGAGAGTTGCTCTTAAACAGCAATTTGCATGTGTTCTTATGAACGTATATGCTTTTGTTTATTGATTTCCCACAATGTTGTCAGTTTTGAAGAAAAAAAAAAAATCTGCTATTATCAGCTACAATGTCCTACTCCCTTTTTGTTGTATATATGGTGCCTATTCATTTCTTTTCATCTTATCATTACCTTTTTCAATAACACTTTACAATAAGGTTGTACTAGATAATATTATGTATTAGTTAACATGAACTAACAATAAACAACACATCTGTTCACCATTACTTAATCTTTGTTAATGTTAACTAGCTAATTGCTAAACTTCATTCTAAAGTGGAAATCATCTGAATATCAATTGAAATGTTATTCATGTTTGTAGACTGTTTATTAACATGACTTTACTTTATTCCTTACATAATTTATATGTACAAGAAATTAATAAAAAGACAATTCTGAATTCATTTCTGTGCACCAATAGTGAATGTTATTTATTTCCCAAAATTCCCTTAATGTTACGGATCAGCCAGGCTCCATCACCACCCAATCACAATGATCCTGTCACCTGAATACTGAACACCTGTCTTCAATCAAGCACCTCATTACCAGCAGCATTTAAGCACACACCTCAGACACCTTCACTGTCCGATCTCGTTCATACGTTGAGAACTCTCTGACTTGCTATACCTACATTGAATACTTACCTGCTCTACTTACCTCCTGTGTTCCTCCTAGTGACTCCTCGTCCCTCCTGTGTCTCCAGTCTCTCCCAGGCTCCAGTAGACTGAGGTGTGTGCATCCTTCTATGTCTGTTCCAGTTCCTGAAACGATCAGATGCAAAGATCAACCACTCATCCAAGCTCAGGAAATTCTCTACAACATTACTACTCACCATATTACTGCCTGGATTCATCACCCGAACTCTCTGTGCTAAAAATAAACACCTTTGCTTTTACTAACCTGTTGTGTCCAGTCCTCTTCTGTTACAGTTAACAAATTCTTTGTTACCCATTTTTATTTCTGTTATTTCTTTGCAGCTAAATAAATATATAAATAAATTTAGTCATAATTTAGTTTCACATCATGTTTCATAAAAAATATATATAGATATATATTCTGCTCTTATTTCAAAAGACAGTAAATGTGATTGCTCGTGATATATATATATATTTTTTTTTTTTTGATTAAAAAAAAAAAATAGGTGAATATCTGTTGAAGTCTCTATTGGACATGCACATTCCCAGCAACATGTGATACTACAAGACTCCTGCATAAAACAGGCTTAACCTCAGAACCAGACCTCTAATCAGCCTACCACGCTTATAAAGGAAACGAGGACCGAAAGCACGGAAACACCGGTCCGATAATAGGACTTACATCTGGGAGAAAAAGAAAGAGGATGGTGATTTTTCTCAATCCGCTTAAAGGAAAGAGTAAAGCTCATTTTCCTTATCTTATTCCAGAAAAGCGGAGAATCGGTACTATGCATATTTTTGTCATTTTATCCACTCTTTTTTCAACATTCATTCTAAATGTATTACATTTTGCACAAATTCAGTTCACTGATTCCATATGCATATAAGTGCAATTTCAATATTGGGTCGTTCTCTGTTTCTCTAAGTGCAGAGGAGCTTCCATTTAATTACACGGTTGGTAGTGGTGCATCTCTGGGTGTCTTGGTCCAGTATCCTGCAGTTTCCATTGCTGGATTCACTCACTTTAAAGCTCAAAATGCACTATTGCTCCTTTTCTGCTGTTAAAAAGGAAATAAAAGGGAAGACCAGGGATAGTTTCACATGGGCTATATCTCAACAACTGTAAGGTTTTCAACAAAATGTCCAATGTTTTGTATCATTTAAAACACCTAGTGAAAAAAAACAAAAAAACAATTGAGAACTAAACAACTGCACACATGAAGAAAACGTACCTGTGAGAACTTTTTCGTAAGACGCGAAATACATACTGCCATGTACTTTTCGTGACATATTCGATGTGAAATGTCTATTGAGTGGATGGAATATAAGTCTAATGCTCCATGACGTTTTAAAATAACGTACCATTTGCACTATACATCTTTCAGCTCTTTCATCATGAGTCATGTTTTTTATGGGATTCGTACGCAAGGATTCTGCATCCTAAGTCCAATTCCATGCCGGCTGAGCGCAAGCTTGTTACGTCTGGAAAGAGAAACATATGGAGCTGTAATCATATCTGTGTACGAAAATGATTACAAGTGCTTGCTGTTTTACTGCTTTAGTGTTCATTTCTGTTGTAAACTACAGTAATATGTACTTATTGGTACGTATTTCGCATCTTATGAAAAAGTTCCCACAGGTACGTTTTCGTCATGAGATCAGGTAGGAACTAAAACCAATTGAGAAACACTAAACTATACTATGAAAGTAGATAGGTTTTTAAAAAGTCGGGGCAAGTTATCACAATTACTCATTATACTCACACTATTCATTATACTCACAACTCACTTTTCTTGGTTTTTGCTCTTTTAGTTATATTTATTGTGATTTAGTAAAAATAATAAAACAATAAACCTTTTTTTTGCTTTGTTTTTTTTTTTTTTATAGTTTTGATGAATAGTTTTTACTGTTGATTCTATACGTGAGGATATTGTGAGGAACTTTATGGGAGGAAATGTTCAAACCCTCTTCAAATGTGTCCATACAGAAATGACCATATTTACCGGAGTAAAATTGGTGACAATTTGCCCCAGTCTCCTTAACTCCTTGACTTAGGGCCAGATTTACTAAACATGGCTAATCAGCATGAGAGTGTGATCCCATAAAACCGCAGAAAGAAGTGGAAAGTTCTGTGGATGATCTCCTGACAATACGCATCTCATTTGCATCTCATTTCCGTAATGATCAACGCAATCTACCAAGACAGGGCAAATGAGCATAGGGTCACAAACAAGCAGAGCCAATAATAATCTAGTAACAACACAGGTGCAAAATGGGTTAAGACATGTTCTTTGGGGCATTACATAATGGCGAAAATACCGGTAAACTGACTACCAATCAATCTGGTTTCCGAGTGCATCACAGCACAGAGACAGCACTCATTAAGATAATAAATGATATTCGCTTTAATTCTGATTCTGGCAAAATATCAGTGTTGAGACATTTCAGATCTTAGTGCCGCATTTGACACTGTCGATCATAACATACTTATAGGGAGACTGGAAAACTGGGTCGGGCTTGGGATGGCACTCAAATGGTTCAGTCATACTTAGAAGGGAGAGGTTATTATGTGAGTATAGGAGAGCATAAGTCTAAGTGGACGTCCTTGACATGCAGAGTCCCACAAGGTTCAATTCTTGCACCACTCTTGTTTAGCCTGTATATGCTCCCACTAAGTCAAATAATGAGAAAGAACCAAATTGGCTATCACAGCTATGATGATGATACCCAGATTTACCTAGCCTTATCTCCAAATGATTATAGCCCCATTGACTCCCTCCACCAATGCATTGATGAAATTATCAGTTGGAGTGCCAGAACTTTCTTCAGTTAAACAAGGAGAAAACTGAAGTCATTGCATTTGGAAACAAAGACGAATTTCTCAAGGTGAATGCATACCTTGACTCTAGGGGTCAAACAACTAAAAATCAAGTCAAGAATCTAGGTGTGATTCTGGAGACAGACCTTAGTTTCAGTAGTCATGTCAAAGCAGTAACAAAATCAGAGTAATATCATCTCAAAAACATTGCAAGAATTAGATGTTTTGTTTCCAGTCAAGACTTGGAGAAACTTGTTCATGCCTTTATCACAAGCAGGGTGGTTTATTGTAATGGTCTCCTCACCGGCCTTCCAAAGAAAACCATTAGACAGCTGCAGCTCATCCAAAATGCTGCTGCCAGGATTCTGACTAGAACCAGAAAATCTGAGCATATTACACCAGTCCTCAGGTCCTTACGCTGGCTTCCAGCTACATTTAAGATTGATTTTAAAGTACTTTTACTCGTTTATAAATCGCTCAATGGCATAGGACCCAAAGACATTGCAGATATGCTTACTGAATATAAACCTAACAGACCACTCAGATCATTAGGATTGAGTCAGTTAGAAATACCAAGGGTTCACACCAAACAAGGGGAGTCCGCTTTTAGCTATTATGCCGCCCGCAGTTGGAACCAGCTTCCGGAAGAGATTAGATGTGCTAAAACATTAGCCACGTTTAAATCCAGACTCAAAACATCTGTTTAGCTGCATTGTTATTGAGCACTGTGCTACGTCCGAACTGACTGCACTGTATTTTATGTATAATCATTTTCTATTTCTGTTTTAAATTCATTTTAAATCAATTTCTAATTCCTTGTTTTTATTATTTTTAATTCCTTGTTTTTATTGCTGTGATTATTATTCTTTTAATGACTATTTTACTTCCTTTTTATGTAAAGCACTTTGAATTACCATTGTGTATGAAATGTGCTATATAAATAAACTTGCCTTGCCTTGCCTTACCGCTAACTTTAATAAATCACCTTCCATGATTCACTTAAATACTCTCCTCCCATAAATGATGCGGGGAACTCCTACAAGTGCATATGCAATAACTGTATCCATGCCTTTGGACACAGTTATTGCACTGCGTGTTTTCAGTAAATCCTGACAGTTGTTTTTTAATGCCAAAACAGGGTTTGCATTGGCGCAAGCTGTTAGTTAATCTGGCCCTCAGATTTAAATTCATCTGAGTGGAAGCAACTTATAAGAATCACTACACTGAAGTATCACAGGCCCTGTGGGTTAATGAAGCAGATGTTAGTAAGAAGAAAAATAGGACTTTCTGGAGTCTAATTGATCCAGTGAAAAATTAATTTAAAGGGATTTTTGTATATGACTTTCAAACTGACGGCTCGTATAGAAAGCAAGCAATCAAAGGCCAATTGGAAATAAGTCTTACATAAACTGACTGCATTCATCTGACTCAATCCTCAACTATAATGTCTTTAAATAACTTTAAGTAAGTGTCTTTAACGCAATTTGTGGTAGGAAAAATAGCTTAAAGAGAAATAGTTTATGCATTTTCATTGATCCAACAACTTTTTTCAGTAATTATGTAAATTACATGAGAGCACTGAATGTGTGTACAATGAGCTATAGATCATACTATTAGTGCCAATTTTCTTTATTCATTACTGAGTTGCACCAGTGTAATAGCAGCTCTTATTACACTATTTATGTCCACCAATTTGTGATTGCAACTGAAAAGGCTATAAACAGAATTTTAGAGGTTCAATGACTTCTCCTAGCTGTTTCTTATGGTACAGACTTTTTTCAGTCACAATATAATGACTTATGTAGAAATACATGGCAGCCCAGCTCTTTAAAAGACCACACAAATGCAGTCTTCAAGTCAGGAGCTAATGCAAAAACTCCATGCTGTTCAGCTTCTAGGTCTCTTTGCAAGTTGAATGACAACAGTCTGTATGACTCATTCTCATTTGACAGTTGTACTTCGGTGTACAAAAACATTCTTTACATGAATTTTGGAGAACAGATATGCTGTTGTTAAATTATTGAGTGAGTTTTACAAGTAGCCAACAGCATTATGTGTTGTATGCAAATGTATTACGCATACTCTAACCCAAACATCACCCTAAAGGTGTGTTCAAAATGACAGTAATTTGCAGCAACAAAGTGATAAAGCGTATGCAAAAAAAGTTATTCAATTTCAATAAGTATTTGAGGCGACGTGAGGAACAGAGAACGTTGAAAATGCGACAAAGTTGAGCAGAGTTCAACTTTATGCAAATGTGCAGTGGTGCAATGCGGCGACAACCAATGGGAATGCAGACAGACAGCTGCCAGCCACTGTAATCGAAGTGCCATTCACAAAGGCTGTATTATTGCAGTGTCTGTAAAAGCTATATTTTTATGACGCAGTGTCAGGTTATTAAACTTTTCAAATACATTTCAAGACCCTTGTGTCCAATTCCATTTTGTTTTTAATGCAGGAATGTGTGCTTTGCTACAGGTGATGGGGCAACTGGTAATGTTGTACCAGGCCCTTGATAAGGGGGGGCCCACAAAGGTCCTCTATGGTGTAACCTACTCATTAGGCACAGGGGAGAAGGGCTCACCCATAAAATTACATCCCACAACCTCTGAATTTGAACAAAAGTTAACCTGCTCACAACTGCATAAAAATGTAGTAATTTCTCACTGTTGTTTCATTATGTCTTGCCTTAATGTCTGTGTTAGATTATAATTTTCTTTTTGGAACTTTGAGATGAAACACTCATTTTCATTGATATAATTTCATTTCATTATACAGGCTTCTCACCCTCATGTTGTTCTGTATGAAATTCTTTATCCAGTTCTTTATTACAATTGTTATTACAATTTTTTTTTTTTTTTTTTTATCTTAATATATTTTAAAACACTGTCTACTCCTGATGGCAAAGCTGATCAGCATCATTACTTTAGTCTTCAGTGTCACATGATCCTTCAGAAATCATTCTAATATGCTGGTGATTTGGTGATTTATCAACAACGTTGAGAACGTCTCGGGTTACTTGACTGTAACCCTGTTCCCTGAAAAAGCGGGAACGAGATGCTGCGCTCAAAAGCGCTATTGAGAACATTCTTTG
>JAFVLL020016516.1:0-33972 GCA_021397915.2 Tor tambroides
AACACACATCCACTCACTTAGAGCAACTTATCACATGAAAGGTAAGATATCATCTCACCCTTTCTGAGGGTTTCTTCTGTACAATGAGACATCCTTTTTCAGAGCCTGTGGGCATTCATAAAGGTGCTTAATTTGTGAGTTTACCTCACCATTATTTAAATAGATCTTCACAAGTATCAGAAAATGAGGCTATTCCATGTTGGTAAGCTGCAAAGCTAAAGGATCTTTTATGAAACGGCTGTTGGTCATAGTGTCTTTAGTCTCTTTTGATATTCCGAAAGGATCACAATAGTCTTATCACAGTGAGGTCTGTTGCTCAGTTGAACAAATGATTGAGTGTAGACAGATGTTACATATAGGCAGTACTTCAACTGTATTTGAGAGTGATATAAGTTCCAAAATACAAGTTCCTAAACTGTTCTACGCATGTATGCAATACATCAATCCCAAGATGTCCATGGTAGCCATGTTTTGGCAGATCTAGTCTTGTTCCTAGGAGGTCCAAAGAAGGTCCTCTATGTTCAACCCTACTCCTTTGAGAGCCACTGTCCTGCAGACTTTAACTCCACCCCTAATCAAACACACCTGATCAAGGTCTTCAGGATTATTATAAAACAGGGGTGTCCAAACCTGTTCCTGGAGGACCACTGTCCTGTAGAGTTTAGATCCAGCCCCACTGACACACACCTAAACCAGCTAATCAACGTTACTAGAAACTTCCAGGCGAATCTGTGTGTTTGCATGTTTTATAAACGAGCCCTCGGGTGTTTAAAAGCTCTGGTCTATTCTTTGGGCAACAGGGAGAAGGACCGACCTTTAATATAGTATACAATTATTGTCCTAGGACCTGTAAACTTAAGTTATGGGCCTTCTCTAAACCTTCAGTGCTGGTGAGAGCAACTAGTGGTGGAGAGACAAAGTATCAAATCTGATGAATGAGTCAACACAAGACACACCTTGGTTTGGATCTCCACACACTATGCAGATCTGATGAAAGTTCAGGGGTCTTTTGGGAGTTAAATTGGTTGAATTGAAGCGATCAAACTCTACATGTTCAGAACTGGATTAAGTGTTCAGGTGGCCTCAAAGATTCAACCACACACATCACCTACATTTAAAGAGTTAGTTCACCCAAAAATGAAAATTAGTCCATGTCTTACTCACCCTCAAGGCATCCTCGGTGTATATGACTTTCTTCTTTCAGAGGAATCCAATTGGAGTTATATTAAAAATTTTCCTTACTCTTCCAATCTTTATAATGGCATGGATGGGTGTTCTTTTTCAACAGTCCAAAAGTAGTCAAATAAAGTGCATCCATCCATATTAAAACGTGCCTCACATAGCTCCGGGGGGTGAATAAAGGCCTCCTGTAGCAAATCAATGTGTTTTTGTAAGAAATATATCCATATTTAAAATGTTATAAACACCTTTCTTTCACTTCTGCTAACTCTCGTACGCGGAAGGCGTTCCGGTGGATGATGTAGGACATATGCGTAGCGTAAGCGGCGGTGATTAGTGACGAATGTGGAAGCGCAACAGAGAGAGAACAAAACGCCGGTCACGAATTAGAAGTAAAAAACGAGGATTTGTAAAGAAAAATGTTGGAGGATTTCGATATAAGCCAAGAGGAAACTGGTTTTTTGTCCTAAGCTTTTGCTTTTAAATGATGACTCAGCTTTCAGTTTCTCTCTGTCTCAGAAAAAAAATTGTTGTTCTCTGGATTAACTGTAGCTAAGAAAATGCTTGCCCTACGTTGGCAACCTCCACATTCTTTAGCTTGGTCACACTGGATGTATTCCTTCCTGGACATTGCAAACATGGAGCTATCAGTGGCTATGATGCACGGTGCCACTCAAAAAACAATTTCAGCTTGGATAAGGGCAATATCTAAAATTAAGGACTTGTTAAAGTGACATGATTAATGTCTTTACACAGTATTTGCTTTGTGAAGTTTTTGTAATTATTATTATTATTATTATTATTTTTTTGGATGGTCGCCGGGGGTGGGTGATATGGCATTTAAATGAGGAAAATTTAGTGTGTTGCACTTTGTTCTTATTGATGTATGTCTGTTATAATTATTTTCTGTAACACTTAATAAAAAATTGATCAAAAAAAAAAGAGGAGACTGGTTTTCCTTTGGTAAAGTAACGAAACTTTGCTTCCTTTGCTCCTGTAAACAAATGCTGGTTTTTGCGAAACTCGCATGCACATGCGCTGTGCCTACATCTGGGGGCATCCGCAAGAAAGGCAGTCTCTCGTGAACGCGCGTACGACAGTTAGCGGAAGTTACACAAAACTGTATATCACTGTATATCAAAACATATCATTTTAAATATGGATTTTTTTTTTTCTTTCAAAAACGCATTGATTTGCTACAGGAGGCCTTTATTTACCCCCTGAAGCCTTGGGAGGCATGTTTTATTATGGATGGATGCGCTTTATTTGACTACTTTGGGACTGTCGAACAAAAACACCCACCCATGGCATTATAAAGCTTGGAAGAGCAAGGACAATTTTTAATATAACTCCGATTGGATTCGTCAGAATGAAGCAAGTCATATACACCTAGGATGCCTTGAGGGTGAGTAAAACATGGGCTAATTTTCATTTTTGGGTGAACTAACCCTTTAAATCATCAAAAGGACCCAATCTTCTGTCTAGAAACACTCCAGCCAGTGGATTCCATCCATCTATTCCCTCAATAGCTCCATGGCCTCATTCTTATCAGGGCTTCCCAAAGACACTAGGACCACCACAGACATGAGCCGCTCAGTGTCACCCCCAGAACAGCAGCCAGAGTTTTCATCTCTTCACCCCTCAACCAGCTTCCAACAACCCACCTGAGACAGTCAACCACAGCTATGTGGGTCCATGGCCAGGGATTAAACAAAGGTTCAAGAATCAATCCGGAGAAATGGAGACAATCCCTGCCTCTGCCTAATCCCTCTCATATCTCCTTCCATTGTTCAGAGGTTTATTAAAGAGAGGGATGAGGAGATGGAGAAGGCAGACTTTAGGAAGAGGGATGACAGTGAGATGGCGTGGCAGATGACATGTCTTGGCGGTTTTAAGGGCTTGTTTGTGGATCAAAAACTGACGGGTTACAAGATGAGGGCCAGGCTGGATTTCTAACAGTGGTTTTCTTCTGACACAAATAGTTTCAGTACAGTTTCTAAGGCCTTTTGTGAGTTACCTTAGGACAGGGATGCCCCATCCTGCTCCAGAAGGGCCACTTCCTCCAACCCTAATCAAACACATCTAAACTAGCCAGTTAAGGTATTTTTAAGGTTTTAATGATGTCCAGAATCTTCCAGTGTTTGAGCACGTTTGAGCTAAACCCTGCAGGAAGGTGGCCCTCCAGGAGCAAAACTGGACAGCCCTAATACTCCTCATAACTTTATAAAAAAACGGTGTCTGCCAAGTCACTAACTGATTGAGCAGCAAGGGAGCTGACTTCGGTTTTAGACACAGTCTCAGAAAAGCATGCTCTTCTGTCTAAAGAGAGCGATCTTCCACACTGGACAAGTTTCATTTTCTCCAGTCTGTAATGTGGCATGCACATTACAGCCAATTTCACATATTGTGTATCCATCCCTTCCACCCTCCTCCGCGGTCCTGCATCCCTTCCTCCACTCCCTCAGCAGGAGGAAGTAGAGGAGATTGGCCCCGCAGCTAAAGCCCCCTTTTCAGGCCTGCCGCTGGCGAGGTCTATCGGCAAAGCACAGGGAGCGGAGGTGTCGCTTCTGCTATGGCATTTCGGACAGTATCTACTTCTCTCCGGGTGCGGAGGAGAAAGGAGAAACAGAGGGGGTATTATCAGAGAGGGATGAGAGCAGCGAAGGCATTTTTGTCTTTTTATTCCCCTCCTAAGCCTCGGGCTTTGCTCCCAATCCGATTGGTCGATACAGCCAGGGATGTAAATGAAATGCAAAGAGGAATAAGGCTGGCTTCCCATGTTATGAGTGTGTGTGTGCAACTGCACTGCTCTCTTTGGCTCTTTCTCAGGGTTTACCATTCATGGGCGTCTCTCTTACCTTCCCTCCTTTGTCTCCAAGTCCCTGTGCTGCGATTTCATTTCTGTCTTGTCAGTGTCCATTCGCCTCTTTCTAGCACTTCCTGTCTAACTCTGTCCTATCGTGCCATGTACACCATCCTATGTACTTATTACTTCTCGCTTGCTTGTCTTTGCTCCCTCTGCCTGGCTGGGTTCTCAGCTCTTATCTGTTCAGGCACCCCACATTCCAGTGTTGCTGTGGCTCCCTGCCTGCATCCACAGTCACGGCGATTCCATGGGTTCACACAATCCCTCAGATGAGAGAGAGGCAAAAACAGGGACAGGGAGGGATGGAGAGAAAGCAGCTCAGTGGAAGAAGAGATGAATGTACATGAGAAAGGGAGACGTTATATATTGTGATAAGGCATAGCTGACATCCTGAACTCAGGATGAAACCATTCTTCAACCAGCTGATTGCCGCTGCTCTTAGGATCCACATTTTACATAGATCATCCAGTGACCACAAAACACAAAATTGTTTATATTAACAAAAATTCTATCAGAATATATCATTTTATAATTGTTTAAAATCAAACTGGCGGGCTCCCCAGGAGTCAAGTCGCTTCTGTTGAAGACTCAAAGCTATTTTGAGAGATAGACAAAGCAGAAAAAAGAGACAGGGAAAAGGATGCAGTATTTTCAAATCTGTCCCAGATTAATGGGTCATTCTTAATCTCTCATGGTTGTGCCCAAATTTACCCCCCACCCCCCTCAATCTCAATCGGAGACCTTTGTGATCCAAAAGTGAGAGAGAGAGAGAGAGAGAGAGAGAGAGAGATGCATGACAGCAGGGGGCAACTGATAATTATTCAAAAAAGAGAGATGGGGAGAGATGGAATGAGTGGTTCAGGACACCTTTGATCATCAACTCAACGCATATTAACATGTTGAAAGTGTGAAAATTTTATTACAAAAGAAACATACACAAGTTCAGAAAATTGGTTCCCTTTACCTACACTGTGGAAATTCTCTTGAATCATGGAATCTTAGATGTTTGAGTTTAGTATGTTGAGGAAATATAAATTAATCCCTGATTTTTATAACCGACCAATGTATCATCTTGTTAATAAAATAATGTCTGTCAACTAAATGAACAGCTAACTCTGATGTTACAGTGATGTGGTTATGGATCAGTAGCTCATATCCTACAATATAAAAGATCTCTGTATAAAACCATTTTAGCATTTTGAGTCCAATTTACTTTGAGATTAATCTCTGTGTTGGTAAAATACACATTAAACATCAGTTACAGTCTTCAGTCACACCTGCACTGTCTTTAAATTTTGTCTTTACAGCTTTCTTAATATTTACGACCCTCTTTCTTACCTTATTGTGCTATCTGCACCTATGTAGTGTCGTAGGTGATTTCAGTGTTTTGAAGGCTCTCTGTGTTGTTTCAGACAATTTATGTCACTTCCTGCCTCAAGACTTCTGTCTGTCTCTGAGTTTCTCACGCTCTTTCTTGAGATGTGTGATGATGGAACGGATTGCTTTGCTCTGGGGATCAGTGGGTTCTCTCTGAAGGTAGCGGCTGAAGTGGCGGATGCTGCGACTCAGGAGGGAATCTAGACCATGACCTCTGCCCCCTGATTGCAGCAGACGTTCTGCGGCAAGAGCCAGGTTCTTATCCCAGTTTGCTGGGTAGTCTACCTGGGCATCCGCTATCTGACAATACAGCTGTCAATAAAAAAAGACCACAGAGTTTTAACTATTTGTGTCATATACTTGAACAGACAATATTAATATTTAATAACTTTTAAAAGAGACTTTTTAAAACAGGTTTATAAAAGGTTTTTAAAACACAACACAACACAACATAAATGATAGAAGACATCAGCTGTGATGTTTTAAGGAACTGTATTCAGTCTACAAATAATTTCACATGACACATCATGCTGACAAACTAGATTTGCATTTCCTTAAGGAAACAGCAGGGCTTGCAAGGTAGCGAAAGAAAGTGTTAAAGGTTTTAGGTAAGCTTTGGTTTTAGGCTTTGATTCTGTGTATAATGTTGCATTAGAGCCGCTTTGCCGCTTTCAGGATGCTCACTGTGCGTCTTGTTTTTTTGTTTTTTCATGCAAATTGCTGACAGAAGTGAACATTCTGTAATAGTATTCCAATAAGATATTTTAGATTTTCAAACTTAAATTTCTCAAATAAAATGGCAGAGCTTACAGTATCTAAACAAAGAGTATGTTTAAACAATTACAAAAACCTGTTAATAATAAAGTAAATTATTTGTCTTTGAATCATTCATTCAAGAGATTCATTTAAAAACACTGATTCATCCAGCAATGAAACAAGTAAATCTTGAGTGAGTCACTGAATCATGTAAAGTAGAACACAATAAAAATATTTATTGGAAGCTGCATTGCAAGCACAGTAATTCCAAAAAAGGCTAATATATGATGTCATTTCCTACTCACATTGTAAGAGAGCTCATAGAGACGGGCCTGCTGTTCCTTCTCCATGTTCTCAGCCAGGTCAAACAGGAAAAAAGCTGTCTTCATCCTAAAAAGTGATGGAATAAAAGCACCCAAGTATATATTTGTCGCTATATACTGAGGTTTGGTGTAGATACAGTGATGAGATCCGTAACCCGTGCATTATTACCTGGCCTGCCACATCTCCTCATTGGCAACTCTCTCCCAGGAGCCTGGGTGGAAGCTGACAGGGTGGAATAAACAAACGTTATGTCATTTAATTAGCTGTGAGTAGCTAATCTTACTTTCATAACAGTGTACTTTCAAAAAATAACCAAGTTTATATGCAAAGAAAAAAATATTCTTTTTTATGTACATTCAGATGGCATCAAAGCAGTCTTGTTGAGTACGGACTTGAAATACAAGTTTAAAACCGGCCAGTAATCCAGCGAATCGTATTCTGCATATCTTCAAACCATACAACAGCTGATCTTCAACCTCGCCTGTCTTTGGAAGCTCTCTCTGTGGTGAACGACCCATATATTTCTGCATTTCTTCCTTTCCGCTACATCGCTCATAAACGTGCGGCCTCTCCTTCAAAGGAATATTTTAGCGTGTGACTTCCCCGCTAATATTTGGCTGGCAGGCATGGATGGACAC
Organism: Tor tambroides; assembly: GCA_021397915.2. Classification (NCBI taxonomy): domain Eukaryota; kingdom Metazoa; phylum Chordata; class Actinopteri; order Cypriniformes; family Cyprinidae; genus Tor; species Tor tambroides. The sequence continues at coordinate 7,141 of JAFVLL020016516.1, forward strand.
GCTTGTAGTGGGTGAGAGGAGAGTAATGTCACACCATTCAACCCCGATTAACTTGCTGAATACCAGCCGGCTGCAGAGAGCCTCAGTGCTGGAGACTAGAACTAATTTCACTTTATACACAGATATTGACACGCCGCAGTTTAGAAAGTCATTAGGGTGGGGTCAGCGGACTAATAACGACTTTGAAGATGGAAACGGAGACTGTCGGCACAGCATGAAGTCAGAGCAGTGTTTAAGTGCACTTTAATATCAGCGAGGACCAAAACACTTCAATGGGTTGCACGAGGTGTAAAATGGTGCTGGAATGCACCTGGTAAGGATGCTCAGACCAGTGATGAACCTAAAGGTACATTGACTAACATAATCTTACACATACATTTATTTCATTTGGCACACCGATGGAGTTTGAGTTCCTTGACACTGACCCCTCTTAGCTTGCTTAGTTGGGGACTTGGCAATATTGTCGACTTGATTGCACAGACACTACTGGAAGAGAACTGAACTGAGCTGGACATTGAAGTCACTGAATCAATGATGAACTGACTTTAACTGGAAAATTGATTGTTTACCATTGTCCTCTTTTTAGAGAATTGAGTTTTGTTTGAAAAACAATTTTCTGTTTAACACTATAAAGCTGCTTTGGTACAATCTGTATTGTATAAAGTGTGACTTGACTTGACATTGGAGCTGAGAAAACCGATTCAAAGTGTTGAAATTAGTTTCTGATCAATTTCATTTCCTTTTTTCACAAAATCTAAGCATAGCTGAACCAAACTTGCCAGTTAGACAAAATATGTTTAACTGACCATTTTGCATTTGTAGGGTCCTAAACATCTTTGATTGCAATCTTTAATGACAGCTTAATCATAATTTTATTCTTTCTTTAATAACATAACATTTCTACTCAGATTAAATGGGTGGAGCACATACTTTAATGACTAACATAAGCACTTACAAACACCATAGAATTACACAGGTTTTATTTATTTATTTATAAAAAAAAATTTTTTTTGGAAATGGCAACGTGGTACCAAGGATTTCAGACAGGTACCATGGAAAGTACCATGAAATTCTTTGAGAACCATGGAACATCATGTGAATGCTGTAGTAAATGATTATAGTAATCATTTAACACCATGGTATAGTAGTAGTTATTTATTTTTATTGCCATGTCAGCATCTAAGGTTATCTTCATGGCAATAAGTTGGAATAATACAAAAAACAAAATAAAGCCAAATAAACACAAAAATACAGCAGATAAAATTATACAAGATTTGTTAAATTAGCACCATGGTATATATCACAGTACCATGAAAATTTCCATTGTGACTCTGCTTAGATATCTACAAAACCTGGAATGCATTGATCCAGGTACATTTTGCTGCACTTTTAGGTGACACATCCACAAGGGGTGCTATAAATGATATCATTTTTTTCTCAATGTCACGTGGGTTTATTAAACTGCCTAGTGTCATGAAAAAAACATGCCTGTGGGTACGTTTCCAAAATGATACTGCGTTGCTTGAAGCATGTTTCACTGCACTTTCAAAGTAAAATGTCCAGTGACTGGTGCAAAATAGCGTGTTCAATTTTCACAGAAACTAAACGTCCAGTCAGTGGTGCTAAAAGGTTAACACTCAATCGCATTTAAAAGAACGTACCCCCAAGACTAAACCCTATCTAGTGCTCTTTTGTGGAGTGTCATGACTCAGAGCAATGCTGCACCAGGTGAGCTATCAAGCAAGTTTACTGCATCAGAAATGCTATACATATGGAGCTTTTTATGTGATGCAAACATCAAAATGTCTTTGTTTACAAATCATGCACTGTTGTAAAAGTGTTTCAAGGTGCAAGAAACTAGTCTTTATTTATCAATACTTTGCCCCTCTAATCATAATTTGTGTGAAAATAACAAATCTGTTTGCCTAATGTTCATTTCAGCTTGAAACATTGAAATTCTACATATTGACAAAAAGTTTTCAGAAAATATGTCACTCATTAAGTAAACTACAAACATAAGTTATCGTGCTACCTGTCATGTGACTGGCTCCAGTTGTAAAGGTCAAGTGTTTTTTGGGCCCATTTTTCAGGGTCAAATGGGGTTTTGACAGGTACCAACTGCTCACAGACGCCCCAGGGCCAACGAGAGAAACTCCTCTCCCAGCTGGGGTCACCCTCAGTTAGGCCAATACATAAAAACACTGGCCTGCTGTAGACAAACCCAGAGCAAAGACTGAGCATCAGTGTACAGCACAGTAAATCTTCATAATAACTTTCATTATGTTTTACATTCAAATAGAAAACTAAGTTATGATTCCTATATATTTATTATTAAAAGGTACATAAACCTTGTGTTATAAAATGTAACATTGCTTGTTGTTATGTTATAATGTTACAAATAAATATTATATATATTATAAAGCACTGCTTTAGATAGTTTTGCTTCTGTTCGTTACTGTACAACATGTTTAGTAAAACTCCTGAAGGAAACCAAATAAAATTATTTCATTTATACTTTCATTTTCTGCATAATCCAGCAAGAAGAAACAAAAAAATCTTTAAAGTAGAGTATTTTAGAGTGAACTGAGTAAAAGCTTTTAAGCCTGTCTGTTGTGTTAGAGCCATTATAGATCTTGAATCACAGGATACACATGGCAGGAATTTAGAAACTGGCTCTCTTAACAAAACAAGTAGGTTGCTGATTGTTTTTTCTCAAGTATTTATTTCTTATTCTCTCTGTTCTGCTTCCCAGGGAAATGACTGTAGTGCTTATTGCCCCTCTCTCAGAGGCTGGGGGCTTTACCAAGGAAATACTGCCGTCTGGTGGAGGGAGGCAGTATAAATGGTTAATCTCCTTTGCTCTTGAAGTGTGGTACAAGGGGTAACAGATGACATGTAATGGTTTGCTATCTCTAGTGCATTCAGCAAATTGTTCTATGAAAAATATGCACAAATTATAATTTAAATGTCACTTGTAGCATATATACAGAGCGCATAGGAATATGAACACAGACCTCTGTGTGTGTATCTTACTGCATATTGTGCTTGAGAAACTGCTCAATGCTGAATGTTTTCTTTTCCATGGTGTTGATTGGATCCCACAAGCGCCCAGGAAACGTGACTCCAGGTAAATGCTTCTGGAGTTTTGCCACATACCAGCTATACGTCATCATCTGCATCATAAAACACCAGTTTTTAAAAGCCATTCAAAACAGTGACAGGGTAGCGTGTTTATGGCTGAAATAAATTAGACATGTGTCAGGCTGGATTACGGACCTCCTGGTCAACAAGGCTGAGGTCAGGCCGGAGACTCTGGCAGTAGTGCACGTAGCGCAGTGTGTTTCCTGGGAGATCACCCCGAGTCAGAACCAACGAGCCTGCCGGCAATGACAACACAACCTCACGGCCAAACCTGTCCACCACGTCATTACCGCTCTGATCACACTCTCTGTCGACACACACAGACAAAACACTGAAAATACCTACTATAAAACACAGTATGAAAACAGTATGTGCAATGTTTCTTGAGTTGCAGAGTAGGGGTTAAATAGGGCCACAGTTTTTTGTATATTTGTATACAGCATGGGTTTTAAAAAAATTTGATGCTATGCACCTCATTAAGTGTTATTATCATTAAACTAAAACTAAAATTATTAAAACATGTTTGGTAATTTAAATAAAGCTTAAATCAATTGAAATATATATATTACATGAAAAACTCAAAGTAAATAAAAATTTGAAATAAGTAACTGGAAAATAACTGGAACCTAAATAAAATATATATTTGAAAAACACAAAATTATTAAACAATATACTATGAAAACTTAAAATCTAAAAGCTAATTCAAATATTAATAAAAACTTTAATAGTATACAAAAAATGTTTAAATAACTGCTGCAAATACGATGAACATTTTCAGAGGAACAATATAAAGCTACAAATTTTTCATGTGTAGAAACTATGCTAAAATGTATTCCTACTGTGTGAGAAAAAATTAACTTATTATTTGTAATATTATATTCAAATATGAATTGCTTCAAAATATTGCACCTACTAATGTAATATTGCAAAGAAAACAAAATGACCTATTGTTTCCTAAACTGAATAATTTTATATTGTCATTGTACTAAAGCAAATTGTTTAAGTGTTAAAATATGATCTTAAAATATTATCTTAAACATTATGTCTTAGGTGAACATGTCAACTATGAGGTTTAAATATAAGGTTTCAACACAAGTAACTAGTTTTTGTATTTATTTATTTGTTTGTTTGTTTGATATCTTGCCTAGATATGATAATTATCACCAGATTTCAGTAATCATCGCACCTCCAAAATCCCAAAAGTCAATAGATCAATGATGCCTGTGTGTAAAAGTCTTTAGTGAAAAAAGACAGCATGTGATACTGAGAGTTTGCGAGCTGAAAGTGATCTGAAAGCGATATAAAAGTTTGTGAGCTGCGTGTGTGAATGTACCAACACATTCACTCACAAATACTTCAACCACATCAGCAGTGATGTTTACTTTGAAGAGTTTGCACAAAAGTGTAAGGATCCGTGACATTATCGTTCTTTCAGCTATTCTGCAGTCAGTAGCTCTGTTTCTCTGTGAGCACTGAGGTGAGCAGTGATGAGGTGGAACATCTCTCGGCTGTAATCAGCCTCGGACAGGTGTGATGAGCGCTGACAAGAGTGTCAGTCTCACCATTGATCAAAGCGCCACAGTTTGTGGCAGCGATGTACCAAACCTCAGCGCTCTAATCTACATGACTGCCGTGGCTAGGATGTGTAATCAAGCACAGAACTCGGCTGCTTTAATCTGCATGACTAGCGTGGCCAGGACGGCTAATCAAGCATAGAGTCAAAGCTGCAGAAGAGTGCAAGAGAGCTTTTGCTTTGATGTGTGCTGAAGCATGGAGGAAATGAGGAATTCAGGGAGTGACTGCCATGGTTTGGATGATCAACCACAAATATATACAAAAAAAAAAAAACTCTGATGGTTCAGTGGGTCTGTGATGTTAATGCAGTAATGCACACTGATAGGCCCACTGCAAAATAATTAGGACATAATGCCAATCTGCATTTGTTTGACTACTGTAGTCCGCTGATTATAAAAATTAATATAGATTTTTTTTTTTCTATTTTCAGTACTGATTTTAGGGGGAAATGTATTGAATTTAATGGAATGAGTTTAAAAATTGAAAAATCGATATTAATATCAAGTAAGAGATAATGTCAGCTGGTCGTTATCACAAAAACAAAAGGTGCAGTACATGAAATTGCACAAAATTATGGTTGTCAGTTATACAAAAATACAAACAGTAGCCTTTTGATGATATTCAATATTCTGAGTAGAAATAAATAAATATGATTGATTGATTGATTGATTGATTGATTGATTGAGGAACCATCATTTGGGCCAAACATTAAATAAGCTCAGGAATGTTTTACCATTAAATACTTCCTAAAAGAACAGTATTTAACCATATTTATTTATAGGCTGCATTTATTGAACCAAAAATATAGTAAACACAGTTCTATTGTGAAATATTATTAGAATTTAAAATAGGCATTTTCTATTTGAATGTATTTTAAAAAATTAAATTTTTTCCTGTGATGTTAAAGTAATTTCAGCAGTCATTACTCCAGACTTCAGTGTCATGTGATCCTTCATAAATCATCTGTAAAGTTTTCTTATTTTTATCAATGTTGACAACAGCGTTGCTTAATATTTTGGGGAAAACATGATCAAGTTTTACAGGATTCTTTGATGAATCCTTGCTCAACAAAATGATTAATTTCTTTAAAAAAAGAGAAAAACTACTGGTCACACTTTTGAACGGTAGTGTACATTTTACATACACATACACACATCATTCATGTAAAAGGCCACCTGGGGACATACTTCATTGAGCAAATTAATAGAAACCTCCTTAACACTTTCATATATGAAATCTAATGTTGGTGTTCAACATTGGTTAGCATATAAATCAGTATGAAAACATAAATATATGTCTATTGCTATCTTGCCAGCACGCATGAAGCTGCTTTAATAAAAGTGCCTGCTGCCTTTCTAACAGCAAAATTTAAGACATTTTTCAAAGGTTTTTCCAAGACTTTTGTGACCTTAAATTTTGAAACGTGAATTAAAGATGTTTGAAAAGTTTAATATCATCCACTGGCACCCAGTCTATGTGACTGTGTGTGAATGGTTTACTTGTGGTTTAAGCTGATCATGTGTGAGATGAGGCCTGCAGTGAGTATCCAGGCTCCTGTGTTCCACAGCGTCCCCCAGCCCAGACGTCCATTCAGCCAACACAAGGCCCAGCTCAGACCCAGACCAGCCAGAACACACACCCCAGCATCAGCCTGCAGCCAGAAGCGCTCCACCTACATACACACATGTGGGATATTCACTGAAGTCCATTTTAAATATATTATGTTATATAAGAATCATATCTGTTAGAATTGTATCACTCACCACTCCCAGCAGAAGAGGCTTCTCAATATTCAGGTTTGCTCTCCAGGCAAAGAACACAGAGTAGATGCTCACCATAGCGACAATCAACCAGATAAAAACACAGCGCAGTCTGGGGGTCAAATATACGCCATTAATTAAAAAAGTTTTATGATGATATTGCTTTTGAATACATTGAAACTACATTTGAAATACAATATGATGGCAAAACTATGGTGGTATGCATAAGAGAGAGCTGTAGTAATATCACATGGGCACAAGTGCTATTGTACTGAATATTAGCATGGCTGTGTCTGCCTGTAATATAGATATTGCTTTTATACAGTTCTATAAACAAGTTGATATCTAGTAATGGACATTTCAAACACAATATTGTTGCTTTTTGCTCTGCCGATAACGTTTTCTGCAAGAACTAAGTTGAGTCAAAATAGTTTTCACAAAATTAATGGAAGATTAACTTGTCATTTATATGTAAAAATATAATATTACATAATATCAGCAATATTTCAAGTTTCAAGCTTTCAAGCAATTTTTTTTTTTTTTGAAAGAAATTAAAATGAGTTAAAATCAGTTAATGGAAGAATAACATGTAATATATATGTAACAATATAATCACATATAATATCAGCAATATGTCAAGCTTCAGGATTTCAACACCACCTCTCCAATCAGATTTAGTGGTCCAGAAAATGCTGTTATTTTATTTTATTTATTTATTTATTTATTTATTTTTAATGAAATTAAAACATTTAAATTAGCATTAACTATCATACAAACATGGTGGGGTTTTTTTTTTTTGAAAGAATGAAAACTCACATTAGCATTAAATTGATCACAAGTGACAGTAAAGACATAAATGTTTATATAAATGTTTTTATAAATTATTTAAAAATATGAAAAATTACAATTAAATAAGTTATAAATTCAAATATATATCATTTCGAATTCTGTTCTTTTGAATGCACAACTGTTTTCAACACTGATAATGATAAGAAAAAGTTATTTTAAGCTTCAGTAATATTTCGTAATAGTATTGTTTTTGCAGTATTTGCAAGTCTGCATTTATTTGCAGTAATCAAATAAATGCAGACTTGGTGAGAATAAAAGACTTGTTTCAAAAACATTTAAAGGAGTCATATGATGCGATTTCAAGTTTTCCTTTCTCTTTGGAGTGTTACAAGATGTTCATGCATAGATAAGATCCCTGAAGTTGCAAAGACTAAAGTCTCAAAACCAAAGAGATATTCTTTATAAAAGTTAAGACTTGTCCACGCCCCCCTAAAACGGATCATTTAAACACGCCCCCACATGAATACGTCACTGTGTGGGAAGATTTGCAAAACACCGCTCAAACGTATACGCAAAGAAAGGGGGCATAACTTTTATTCTTGCTGTAGTGCTGTTGCTACTTTGTTTGGGCTTCCAAAAGAGGACACAAATAGAAATCAGTGGTTAAGTTGTATTTACAACACTGTTCCAGAACAGTTCAACCCAAATATTAGAGTGTGTGCAGCGCATTTTACGGAGGACTATTTCCTGAACCTGGCAGGAGAGTAGCCTTGCTTGCAGGCTTGCACAAAGGCTGTTTCTATAAAGTGTGGCAATTCCAACTTTGCAAGGACAGTCTGACGCTTCTGACTCACAGCCTGTATGTACGTTTCTGCTGCTGACGATTCAAACGCGAGTTTCGAGCTGTGTAGAGTAGTGCTTCTTGTTTGTCATTTCTCTGATAAAAAATGCAGACTTATAATGACTTATACTGTCTTTTTACGCGTTGTGTTGCATCGCGCCGCGTAAAAAGACAGTATAAGTCATTATAATCAGTAATTATGTCCCCACTGGATGCCGCAAATGCCTCGTTTGTAATGGGTTTTATTGTTTTAGTCTCGTCTCGACCGGGAAAGGCCATCACAATACGATAAGGGGGCATAACATTTCCGTCTCACGCTTGAGGTATTCGGCCAATCACAACGCACCGGATAGCTGGCCATTCAGAGCACGCCTCACTTCTCAGAACGATGAGCTTTGTAAAAATTGACATGTTTCAGAAAGGCGGGGCATAGAGGAGCAACAATAATGTACAGTATGTGGAAAATAATGTGTTTTTTGAACCACGAACCGTGTAAACACACTGCATTACACCAAATACACAAAATAATGTTATTTTTAGCAACGTCATATGACCCCTTTAAAAAATCGTACCAACGGCAAACTTTTGAATGGTAGTTTAAATAAAGTTGAAGTGTTCAATAATTGTGCCACTAGCAGCACCAAATGAAATTGAAATTGCAAAATGGAAATGAATGGAAATGGCAAAAATTAGGATTGTTCCAAACAGGTTTCAGATAAACAGTTAGTTGAGCCAGAAATTGACATATGTTACCCTGGACCACAAAACCAGTCGCTGGGGTATATTTGTAGCAATAGCCAAAAATACACTGTATGGGTCAAAATTATCGATTTTTCTTTTATGCCAAAAATCATTAGGATATTAAGTAGGGATCATGTTCCATGAAGAGATTTTGTAAATTTCTTACCGTAAATATATCAACTTCATTTTTGATTAGTAATATGCATTGCTAAGAACTTCATTTGGACAACTTTAAAGGCGATTTTCTCAATATTTGGATTTTTTTGCACCCTCAGATTCCAGATTTTCAAATAGTTGTATCTCGGCCAAATATTGTCCGATCCTAACAAACCATACATCAATGGAAAGCTTATTTATTCAGCTTTCAGATTACGTATAAATTTCAATTTTGAAAAATTGACACTTAAGACTGGTTTTGTGGTCCATGGTCACATATTTGACAGCTCAAAAAAAAAAAAAGAGCGACACATCCATTATTTACATTTACAGTATCCTCTTTACATTAAACTGTGATGGATGAAAAACTTTTAGATTGTGTGCTTTTCCTTCACTTGAGTGGATCTCATGCAGCCATGTCTTACCTGTTCCACAAAGACAGTAAAATGCCTAGAATTGCCAGCACTAGTACTGGAGTAGACAGATCATTCACACAGTGATCCCACTGAGCCCTGAAACACAAGAGACACACTTATCAATATATCCACTATGTGTGCATGTCTGTGTGATGGACAGAGTCTCAAACTGAAAGTGCTGTGTGTCTGAATGTTTTTTTTTTCAACATTAAGTGCAGTCTTGTGACAGCCTTCTCTCTATCCGTCTCCCAAACCCAGTCAATGGCCAATTTCCCTGCTGAAAGAGATAGTGCCCTGCCTGTGCCTTAATACCCATCTCACTCTGACAGCTTATTTAAGCGTCGTGTGAAAGCGAGTGTGTGTGAGAGAGAGCGTTTGAGCTCCTTATGGCAGGTTTATGCTGTGACATGCTTGTTGTGTTCCCCTCTCTGGCTCTCACCTGTCCATCACACTATGTGGCAGCTGTAGAGGGTGATGGGAAACGGCTGATTGGTGCTGGCGGGACATAAAATAAGCTCTCTCTCTGGGGACACCCAAACGTTTGATGAGGGTGGGCTGAGGAGACGACCTGAGTCTCACATGATGTGTTACACCAGTGTCATCAGAGACACTGTGAACGTCACTGATCGTTTCTAAGCCAGTGCAACACAACAGATTTGTTATTCCTAGCAGGTTCAGCTTTGCAGTTTTGGAGGGAAGGGGGATCTACGGTACAAGAATTAACTATGGCTGAGGTATTAACAGAGTCATTAGTCTTTATTAAAGCTGTCACTTAATATAAGTGGAAGAACTTGGACAAAAACAAGACAAAGAAAAAATATTTGCTATTTATTTTACAGTATATGTACTTACGGTGTACTTTAAAAGTACTGGTAATAGAAGGTAACTACATTGGTTAAGGTTAGGTACAGGGTTAGTACCTAGTTATTACCCAGTTATTACAAGTACTATAATACAAACATAATCTGTACACGCAGAACATGACTGTAAAACAAAGTGCTACAGAATATGGTGTGCGGTTGTCTTACACAAAATTACAATATCAAGGGACAATCAACAATTATGATTTTTTTTTACAACCATGCAACCCTAATTGACAGAATATTTGGCATTCAGTATCTAAATGCTTTCTATTTGTTGCATTTATTTTAAACTGTGTTTTTTTTTTTTGGTCACTACATAATTCTCATACTCATACTTCCTTCTGGAAATTAAAATTTGGATTTATAAATGAAAACAATTGTACCACTGTAGTATCTGCATGCTGAATTGCAAATGTTTTTATTTTGTTGTTTTGAATTCTTTTTATACTGAACTGAGTTTTAAGTTCACTACATAATTCCTACTAAAGTCATGGTACTCTTGTGAGTCTGACACAGAAGAGAAGAAATTGTTGAATAAAGTCGTTATTTTAGTTTTCTTTGCACACAAAAAGTATTTTCGTAGCTTCATAAAATTACGGTTGAACCACTGATGTCACATGGACTATTTTAACAACGTCCTTACTGCCTTTCTGTGCCTTGAACGTGGTAGTTGCATTGCTGTCTATGCAGGGTCAGAAAGCTCTCGGATTTCATCAAAAATATCTTAGTTTGTGTTTTGAAGATGAACGAAGGTCTTACAGGTTTGGAACGACATGAGGGTGATTAAGTAATGACAGAATTTTCATTTTGGGGTGAACTATCCCTTTAATTTGTTTTGCAATTTTCTCACACTCACCGTAACATTTTTAGGAGGTTCAAGTTTTCATCTGTCTTTGCCTGAAACCATAGAATTCCATATGCAGTGCATTAGATTCATAAAGTAAATAAATTCCCAGCATGGAAATAACCACACATTTGAGTATATACATTTAATTTTTAAAAACATGTTTTTTAAATGATAAAACATTATTGAATCTGTTGGTACCAGGCTGAAGGTGCCGTATTCAGCTCGGAGCAGGTGTGTGAGGAGGCCGTGGAGAGATGTCTGGTCTCCCCAGCTCCAGCGAGCTCTATTGAGGTAGGAGGAAATGGGCAAGTAGATGTAGGGCACAAAGCCAGCCAGGAAGCACGTCCCCAAAGACACCAGATCAAAGAAGGACAAACCCTGTGGGCAATGCATGTCACTTGTAATTGATGCATCCTTACATTGCCAAGTGTTCAAATTTACATACCAAAACAACAGTATAGACATAACACTTGGACAAAACCACAGTTACTGTATATGGGAGCGATTGCCTCTACTGCTTTGCACTGTTTTCAATTGCAAGTACCAGTGCCTGAAGACCTTCAGAAATCACTGGGTTATGAATACTAATCTCTATAGTGCTGTATATTTATTACATGATGTGGCTGTATATGAGTTCATAATATCACAGAATATGCTCTTTGAAAGGTATTATTGACATCACTGCGAAATGTTGACAAATTATGTGTTGAAACCTGAGTGATTATCAATACTTACATTATGAGTATAGAGGTGCAGGAGGGCCCAGGGAATTATGACGACAACATACAAAACCAGTGTGTGCTGATTACACAGGCTCAGCCCACAGAAGAGCGCCCCCCATAGTGCAAACTGAGAAAAAACAAATATATATAGAAATATGCATCTTACAACAAAGATGTATCAGTTTTAAACCAACAATGATTGGTGTCATCCATAAAAACCAAATGGTTTGGACTGTAGTACCTTCTTCTTGTGATGAACACTCTCTGCACAGTGGAAGCAGGTAGAGAGTGAGAAAAGGATGCCCACAAACAAGTTGTTAAGAGAAAAGACTTCAGCTACGACTGACCACTGCCATACCAGCCTGGACACTGCAAAAACTCCACCTGCCAGGACAGCCCCTGGACCAGGACCAGCCATCCTGGGCACAGAGGAGACAAAAGTGATGGACTACATATACAGCTTTTCAATGTTTTCTGACATAACGTAAACTCTAGTATGTAAGCACTCTTATGCTGCAACATCTGGTATGTAAAAGAAAATCTATATGAAGCAGCAAATCAACAATTAAATGCTTGAAAGACCATAATAATAAATCAATAATTAACAGTGATGATGTTATGTTGTGAGTTCTGGCATCATGAGTTTAATTACATATCAAATAAACAAAAAAATAAAATAAAGGTACACAAGAATCATTGCACTATTCAATTTAAGGTGCCCTAATTTTATCACTGCAAAATAATGATGAATACATCCACACCAGTAGGTGTCAGCACAGAGTCCGAAACCACTGGTACTATTCGGACGATTAGGGACCAGATAAAGCTTTTCATATCAAGTTGGATATACAAGTATGTCCAACTTTATTCATGTTCATAAAGTACACTCCCGTAAGGCGATATAGCATATCTCAACTGCTTGATTGCATGATGTATTATTGCAAAATGTAAACTATATTACTGCCCAGCTCTAATCTGGTAAAAGTGACTACAAGGCATGAAGATATTAAGATTTTGTACACATTAACTTCATGATTTTCTGTAACACTGCTTTGAAATGCTGTGAAAAGGGCTAAATAAATAAATTTGACTTGACTTGACAAACAAGTACTGAGTAATGTTAATTAATAACATTACTTACTATAAGCTTAGGTTAGGGTTAGTTGCTTGTAATTATGAATAATTTACTGTTATTACATAGTAAGTATACGTAACAAGGGCACTGTAAAATAAAGTTTTATCTGTTATTTTTATTAAAAAACAAAACAAAATCAACAAATACAATGCTCCAAAATTTCTTACATGTAGACATTTCACCACATAAATCATAAATGAAAAATGCAACTGCATACTTCAAATGGTAAACAGGCTAAGAAATCTTAGCTGGATGTAAAACAAATCCTGTTTACCTACTAACTCACGAATTCATAATTGGGGGGAAATCTCTGAATGTACATATCCACCTGCAATGCATATATAATTTAAGACTTGACTTTGACTTTTGACAAAAGACTCGAGACTTGACTTAGACTTGGGCTCCAGTTGGGAAGAATAAGTTAGGACACATGGCCGGGATGAGGTAAAAGGAAACGCTGGACAAAAGGATGAACGAGCGAGGTCAGCTCAAAGTAAGTCAGGAAAAAGGGGAGCGGAGAGAAGGATACGGATGGAAGAAAGGAGGAAGGATGGTGTGTGCGGAACTCGCGCTTGCTGACTACTTCTCTTTTCTCTTCTCCTGCTTTTTTGCACACTACTTGCCTTTCCTCTCTTTTCTTCTCCCGTCTCGTATGAGACGAGGCCGCGCGTGTGCGCGCAGTCGGACTAATAGCTTGTCAAAAGCAGGCGGGGGGGATTCTTGGTGATATCGGCTTCTCTCTAGTCCTCTTTACTACTCGAGGATGGGGCTGAGGAAGATGAGGCTTGGTGAAGGTGCGGACCCCCCGCACCCTCGATTCTGTTCCCGCTGCGTCCCAATTAACCCCCAGCACATGTCGGCGGCTGGGGGGCCGCGGTTGGGTTAGAGTAGGGGTGCTATCCGGAGGTAGGCGAAATATCACATCCTCCCCCTGTCATCGCTTCAATGGGGCGGCCTGACAGTCGCTCGCTGTCCTCCTCCTGTCTTTATTCCTCTGAGAGGGCTTGACATGGACCTCTTTAGGAGTGTCTGTCTGCTTGAAGGAAGGCATGTGACATGTCCCGCATTCCAGAACATGTAGGACCACCTGGGTCTCCTTCTCTCTCTCTCTCTCTCTCTCTCTCTCTCTCTTCAGTGATAAGGTGAGAGAGTGACACTTGCGTGTAGCATCAGAGGCTTGTCTGCTGTGCAGGATGCTGCTGTGTTTGTGTATCTGTAGTACTTCAGTTCAGAACAGATAGGTGACTCCAAACTAAACACTGCAACTGTGCAAACATGCTTGACTACATCATTGCAGAGAAAATTAAAGAGGCTTATCTAACTTCTTTCTTATATAAAAAGCAGAGCTTTCACTGTAATTTAGAGTTAATTTAGTACAGTTAACATTTAACAGTTAACCCTATGAGGAATATATAAATTCTCTAATAAGAAATTTTCAGTAACATTTTATTTTAGTGTCCTTGTTATACATGTTACACGTATTTACTTTTTACTGCAATAAAAGTAAATGATGGTAAATGATAAATTAATAAAAGTAATTACACAGTAATAATAACCTTAAAATAAAGTGTAACTGAATTTAGGCATGAATGCACCTTGTTTAAACATGTTCAATGGTATGTTTTTTTTGGGGGGGGGGGAGGTGGCAGGGGGTTGTCCATACTATAAAAATTTACTTGCTGTCAAAAAGTCTTTAAAATATCTTCATTAACAACTGATAAACTGATATGTGCTGTGGTAACTGTGATAAATTTGATTAGTTTATCAGAAAATAATTCATTAAAATTTCATGAAAGTATTCAAAAGTTGTATTATTATCAGAAATTTGCATAATTAGAATGATAGCATTAGAATTATTAGAAATTAGAATTATCCAAATTGTCTGAAGTATTAGGAATAAATGAAGTATCCATGAGTCGGGTTCCAGAAGTAAAATTCTCGTTCCCATTCTCCATTCAAGAACTGATTTTTAACGATATCTTATTCAACTTTAAAGATAGACCTGGGAGCTACAATTTTGTTAAATACGCTTTTTTAAATGCTTGAATGTAACAGTGGAAATTCTGGTTAAAAACTACATCTGGTGAAAATTGATTCTATGATTCTGTAGTGAAATCTCCACCAATCAGAGAATGGAGATAATCAAATCACACCACAAAGAACGCCCACCCGCTCCTATAAAGTACTGGAATGATGCAATCAAATCAGTTTCCTACACTGTCATAAATTTGCATATATATATATTTTAAAATAAATGAAAAACATATTGTTTTTATATATACAATCAACATATTTAAATCAATAGTTTTACATTTCTCAAGCTTTTTTATTTGTATATGTCATTCACAATGCTTCATGGGACTGTAGTTCTTTCTCTCAGTACAGTCAAAGTACAAAGTCTTGAACCTTTGTCTTTCTGGCCGATTTTCAAATATTTTTGTGCTTCAAATCAAAGTTGAAATGTAATGTTGTGATTCACCTCATAGCTGATTAATTTGTCTCATGGCTTACACCTCTTTAAAATCCCTATGGGGGGAAAAAAATGAATGGGAAAAAACAGGCACTGTTGCAGTCTGAATCAAAACAACAACGGAATCAGATAACTTCAGGGTTGATTTTTTTCCCCATTCAAACGGTTTATTACTATTCCCGGTTACAAATGTACACAACTGTTGTTCCATCTTTTCTATCATACAAACTCACACCATTGGTTGAGTCAAGGTTGCATCTTAAGACTCTTAGTTTGCATTTTATGTCAGTTATCTCACATGACAGAAGCCCCAAAGAACAATTAAAAAAATATAAACCTTAAGTATGGCCCAGTTGATCTGCTTATCTAGGTGGCCTTATGTTTATGATAATGTGAGGTCTTGTTTTGATGGAGACATGCAGTGAGGATACTGTGTATGGTGTGAGATTCTTGCTACATAGAGTATAAGGTATAATATTTGTTGATGGTGCAATTATGGAGTGACTATAAATTGAATTCTAGTGGAAGCTGTGCAAAGTATTACTGTCAAACAATCTCTGGTAGATTTACTGTGTGCATGTTGTACCTATGGACAGCGTTCTGCTGGGTTGAGACATCCCTCCCCACAGGACAATGCATGTTAAAAACTAATAACTCCAATCCACCTCAAACAATACAGCCAATGGCACAACAATTTCACCCAATTCCATCTTAATACCCCACCGACACATGTCATGTGGACATAATAGACAAAAAGAAATTGTGTATATCATTCAGCAAATATGCATTTTATTTTCTACTAGTGTATTATTATTTTAATCAAGTCATTAATCAACTGTAGTATTATGTGGCCCTATGGAACGCATGCATTCTGGAAAAGGCTGATCCTCCCCTTGCATGACTCCCATTAAAAACCGCCTGTGGAGACAGTTTGGGAAATGTAATATTATAGCAATATTGACTTCTGATGCAACAGACACAATCTTAGGCCTCCAGGCAGGGGGAAATTAAAGTGATGGCATAGCAGAGTGAAATGGCCCTATTTCCTCAATTCTGAATGGGGTAATGAGGGTTTAGACATCTTCATTAAACATCTGTTAAGGAAATATTACTGCACGTCTTTAAACGGTGCCATTGGTCATGCTGAGTTGTAGAATATGAGGTCTGTAGTGCATTGAGATGTTTAAAGGAAACTTACAGGTTAAATACAGCTTAAGCTCTATGGAAAGCATCTGAGTTTATAGAAAAATGTGTTTGTGGTAATGCAAATGATGCAAAAGATTACACTGTTTGGTTTAAAAGCAGTACACTTTCAATTTTTTGTGAAATATTCAGTAGTTATTTTCAAATAAAAACATTATTTGACATGTAAAGCTGTCTAACACTAATAATGTTTAAATGTTATGGCAATCATTTCAAAACAGTGTAAAAATCTCGAATACATTTACATTTAAATTTATTCATTTGGCAGACGCTTTTATTCAAAGCGACTTACAGTTGAGGAATACAAGGAGCCATTCAACATAAGATGACAATAAACATGAGAAGTGCCAGTTACACAAGGTTTCCGTCATTGTTCAAAATCGTAAAAGCTAGGACAGGAAAGGAATAAGGGATAATGAGAGCATAGGAAAGAGTAAAAGCATATTTTTTGTTTTTGTTTTAATTCATGAGGTAATAAGGTCATAGAGAATAAGGCATTGATATGTGCTTTATAAGTATAATAAACAGCCGATATGCTAGTAATATGCATGCTAATAAGCATCTAGTTAATAGTGAATAGTCTTCCCTAATCTGAAGTATTATCATTATTTTCAGTGTTTATTCTGGTACTGCTCTATTGACTTCTATTGCAAGTGCATTATTGTTTGTTATTTCAAACTAACAGATGACTCCATATTATTGTCGGTGGTAATCAGCAGCAGCTGCCAATAGGGTTTAAGTTGCATTTAATCTAGAATATTCTCTTTTTTCGAGAGATACAAAGGTTCTTGGCATGAAAAACAAAGGGTGGGCGTCATAGCTAAAGAGAAGATATATTTACCAAAAACGAATGGCTGCAAACCAGAGCGTTTTAGAGATTAGACTGGCTAATAAAGCATATGCTTAAGCTGCCAGGAGCTGTTGTTTCTGGGTCGGTGATTTACCTGACAACAGAGGTATGCGGGAGGGGGCAGCCAAGGGACGTGGGAAACGACAGCGTTTTTTTCTTAGTCTTAATCAGAAACAAATACACAGACAAATATACTGAGCTTCAACATGTCACAGAACAAAATGGCTTGAATAAAACATTTTTGAAAACAGTCTAGTTCACTCCAAAATGAAAATTCCTGTATGACTTTTTTTTTTCTTTCTGTGGAGTATTAAGGAAAATATTCTGAGAAAGCGTTTTTGATCCATACAATAGAAGTCGATGGTCACCAAAACTGTTCAGTAACCAAAAATCCTCAAAATATCTGCAAAACAAAGTCACACAGGTTTGGAATGACATGAGGGTAACTAAATGATAACAGAATGTTCATTTCTGGTTGAACTGTCCCTTTAAATGCTCATATTTGCATAGGCTATCACATTCTAACACGGGTACTGCTCTCATGAAGCAACCGTCTTGTTAATAAACACAGCTCACCGTAGAGAGCCACGGGGTGACTAAGAGCAAGTGGAGGGTCCAGTAACGAAATCACAGTTATGACCATATGGTAAAGTGCCTTATATGGACACAAAAGCACCGGGACAGGTGGGCACCGGAGCCCGGTCAGCTGTGATATGAGCTGGTGCATGCAGAACTGGACCCGTCTGCTCTTGGCTGGTGTGCACCCTCACAGGTGCGGTGGACCCAGGACTGAGGAGGATGGGTGGAGTCACCTTCGCCGACCCCACGGTCACATCTATTACGTAATCGACATCAAGAACTTACAGAAAATGCTAAGTAATCATTGTGTTAAGTGGTCTGAATGTGTTATTACTAGGCAGTATTTTAGGATATGTACAACATTTTTGGACTGTACAACAAAACAAAACAAAATGCTCCGATCAATCCTCTGACATGATCCGGAATGCCAATAAAAATAAACTATCCACTTGTTCCTTATACTGGGAAGCTTCTGATATCTGTACAAAGATGCGAACGAGCTGTTTAAACCAAATGCGTCAAAGCAAACATTCTTTCACTCCATTTGTCCTATTGACGACAGACTCAAGTGTGTGGACTATCGGAAAGCAAACGCACATCTGTATACTGTATCCAGTGTGGACAACATAGCGGCAGTGATTGTAAATTCTATTTCCTTTTGATGCAACGCAACACTCGCATTCAGTGTGATTAAGCGTCAGCCGTTAAGTGACTGAATGCCAGTGGGTGGGGCCTATGGTGAGAAGATGACTATTCGTCCATGTCTTGCTCTGGAGGCAGTGTTTATGCAAATGTTTGTGCCCCTGTGATGTCATGTGCCACCTCAGATCCAAATGAGCTGTTTTTGGAGCTTGATTAAATAAACGCATTACTTATAATGAAGAGATCATCTGAAACTTACAGGGTATTTTAAATGGTACAAAGACCTCTTATATGCCAAAAGATCAAGGCAAATTTGATTTCTCATATCATGATCCTTTTCAAGGACAATATCACAGTCAAAATCTAGTCTATGATAATCTGTGATAGTCTATGCTATTCTTATAGTCTAACTGGAAAGCATGTATACCAAACAAATAGTGTTTCGCCATTTACATCTAATACACTTTCCTATTATTTATGATCAACAGCTGTTGGTCATAATTTTTTGTTTTTAGGGTTCACAAAGACACCTGTAATGCTAAGAACCAAATTGCTAGCTTTCCTAGCTAGTAATTCAGTCAACGATTATGATTATTATTGATGCCAGCTATCCTCAAAGGCTTACTCAGATGCAGAGCAGAAACATAAAGGCAAGTAATGTGGCAAACCATGACATTTAAAAAAATCCGTAATTGACAAATCAAAGGAAAATGGAGTGCTACGTCTGAGAAGTGAGACACATTGTTTAACAGTCTACCTCATTTAACTTGGAACATCAAAGAGATTTCACAATGAGAACGTCTAATGGACAGCACTGTAGTGAATTCTCTAAATTTAACAAGTGTTTCAGAATGATCTATTATCTATTTATGAGTCAATGACATTTTGTATAAGAGTGTCAACACTGAAGGAAAATCTAATTTAAGACACATGCTGAGTTCTTTAAAATGTACTCTCTAAAAATGTATTCAATTAAAAAAATAATAATAAACATTCTTCATAGAAGAAATGTATGTACTCCAGTCATTGTACATACACATATGCAAAAGCGTCATGTCACTGATCCACATATTGCACAAAAAAGACAGGAAAGAGTAATATATTTATCAAGCAAGGCATTCAATCCTTTACACACTGAAATTCCTTAAATCTAAAGATGGCACAGAACGTATAGGGCAGAAAATGGTCAGTCTCAGAGTGGTGTTGGGTGCCAGGGTAGCAGCCTGGGGACAGGCCTGTCCGGTAGTGTTCCTACTGGGAGTGGCATGCCACCTCAGCATTACCACTGGGCACAGGCGAAGCACCTAAGGACCCCAATGCCAACCCAGAAGGGAGTCCCAGACTGTGCCGGAAGCTCTGAAACCCCTAAAACACTCCCTCCTCCCAGTCCTGGCATCACAAGCCTGCCAGCTACTGCTCTGAGCCCAACAGACATGCATGAGGCCAAACCCCAGCCTAAGCCCGGACAGATAACCATCAAAACCTATTACGCTTATGTTTTCAATTGAAAACATAGATTATATACTGAAACTTAAGAGCTAAGAGGGTTTGTGTGTGTATGAGTGTGTTTGTGTATATATATATGTGTGTGTGTGTGTGTGTATATGTGTGCGTATGCAACAAAATCCTCACTGCCATCAGCCACAGGAGGAGGATGGGTTGCGGGGTTGTGGGGGCCAAAGGAAATGACTTTTTTGGTTGCTGTAATCCAAAATTGGATCTAAATCCTTTGAGGCTTAAGAGCAGAGGTTGCATTGGACATGTAACTGCAGCCAAATCTCTGGTCAGCTTGGCTCGCAAACTCAGCTGAGTGATGGCATGCATTGGTAAAAGTCACGTGTAGATATTAAAATACATGCAGCAGCTACTGCCTGTTTAGACCAATTTTCTGCAGACTGAACTCCATGTCTAGGATGGCAGTTAATGTCAGGACATCTTACTCTAATCACAAAATAAGGGAGTTAGTTCAAATTTCTATTTATCTGAATAGTGAATCTGAGTAGTAGTGAGTAGTTACTGAAAAAATACTAAATATATAATGCATTAGTAATAGTAACATACATATATATATATATATATATATATATATATAGTTACTATTATTTATTTAGTATTTTTTCAGTAATGATATGGTACTACTCACTACTACTCACTACTACTCAGATATACACACACACACACACACGTTTGTTTTTTGGTTTACGGGGACTCTCCATAGGCGTATTGGCCCTACACCAACCCTACACCTAAACCTACCCCTTACAGGAAACTTTGTGCATTTTTAGATTTTCAAAAAAACACCATTTAGTATGTTTTTTAAGCCTTTTGAATTACGGGGACATAGGCAGTGTCCTCATAAACCACCTTCAAATTGTAATACCTCTGTCATACCCATGTCATTAAACAAATTTTGTCCCCGTAAACCACAAAAACCAGTACACACACACACACACACACACATATATATATATATATATATATATATATATATATATATATATATTCTGACCACGTGTATGTATGTGCATATATATATATATATATATATATATATATATATATATATATATGTATGTGTGTGTGTGTGTGTGTATATATATATATATATATATATATATATATACACATATATATACACACACACACACACACACACACAAACACACATTTATTTTGCAATGTTTCACCCTATTAATATTAAAACTAATTAAAAGCATTTAAAAATCTCACTGACCCCAAACTTTAACAGGTATGTGTATAAACACACATATATACATATACATATACATATTATAGACATTGCCGCTCAAAAGTTTGGGATCAGTAAGATGTTTAATGTTTTTTATGGGAGTCTCTTCTGCTCATCAAGGCTGTATTTATTCTATCAAAAATACAGAAAAAAAAACAGTAATATTGTGAAATCTTATTGTAATTTCTAATATTGGCTTCCTATTTTGATATACTTTAAAATAGAAATTATTTCTGTGAGACAGTGCTGAATTTTCAGCATCATTACTCCAGTCTTCAGTGTCACATGATCCTTCAGAAATCATTCTAATATGCTGATTTATTATGAGTGTTGAAACTGTTGTGCTGCTTAATATTGTTTTTTGGAACATGTGATACTTTTTTCTTTGATTCTTTGACGAATACAAAGTTAAAAAGAGCAGCATTTGTTCAAAACAGAAATCTTTTCTAACAATATAAGTCTTTACTATGACTTTTTATTCATTTAACACATCCCTCCTGAATCAAAGTATTAATTTCTTTAAAAAAAGAAAGAAAAAATGTACTGACCCCAAATAAATGCTGTTCTTTTTAACTTTTTATTAATCAGAGAATCCTAAAAAAAAATATCACAGGTCCCAAAAAATATATGAAGCAGCACAACGGTTTCCAACATTGATTATAAATCAGCATATTAGAATGATTTCTGAATCATGTGACACTGAAGACTGGAGTAATGATGCTGAAAATTCAGATTTGATCACAGAAATAAATTATATTTTAAAGTATATTAAAATAGAAAACTGTTATTTTAAATTGCAATAATATTTCACAAAATAACAGTTTTTTTTCTGTATTTTTGATCAAATAGATACAGCCTTGATGAGCAGAAGAAACTTCTTTAAAAAAACATAAAAAATCTTACTGATCCCAAACTTTTGAGAGGCAGTGTATATGTGGGTGTGGGTGTGGGTGTGTGTATACTAGGGCTGCCCTTGACTAAAGATTTTTCTAGTCGACTAGTAGTCGTTCATTTTAAGCATTAGTCGACTAATTGCACATTTATTACTAAACCATTTTAATCATAATACTGAGCCTTTAATTGCCTACATAGCCTATCAGCGCTCAAGCACACACATAAAACTTGCCAAAGCACACCAGCAGAAGTAATGATTATGAACGTGTCAGGGTAAAACAGTATGGAGGCTGCATTAACATTTTAATAATTAATTGATAAACTAGTGTTTACTTTTTTTCGGCTCAAGAGATAAAGTTGGCGAAACTAACTTGTCATCTCCGCAGTAGTGGATGTGCCTGTAAGTATGTATGTGCATTACATAATCTGAGAATATTTGTTTTTCATTTGAATTGGTTCATTTGAATGTAGACATTTCACTCTCTATAGAAAGCCTATATTTTTTATGCCTGTAAGCAAGTATACAGAGTTTCAGAATTTCGTGCTCAAGTTCACAGACCGAGACGTCAGAAAGCGCATCCTGTTTGCTTTCATTATTTTACAAAAGCGCAGTGTTTTGTTGTTATTGTGAGTGCACACCAATAAACGTAGAGTCTTTACAGATTCGAAAGATGTAGTACTCTTATCTATATGGGCAAAAATGACAGAGTATTTTAAGAGCAAGTGACCACACCGGCACCTCCATCTGTCCTGCAGTGAGCGCGCTACTGGTCAGCTTCCACACACTTGAATAGCGCACGTTTTTCTAGGTTAACATTAGATTGAGCGGCCAATACTTACAATACTTACTTGTTGCTAATACTTACATATTTCAGATAATAAGCCATATTTGAGGTCATTGAATGATAGGCGAGCATTTGGATGTCCTGCCCGATCTACTGCACTACCATAGATCAGCCGTTAACGATCTGTCCGTAACGGACAGCGTGACTTCGCCTGTGGAATTTGTTTTTCTGCGACTAAGCGACTGATAAAATTCTGGTCGACCAAGCCTCTTATGGTCAACTAACAGTTAGTCAATATAAAATAATATTCAACATATTAGATGAAAAAGCAAAATAAAGTAAATAAAATAAAGTAAACCTGGAATGCTTTACAATTTACAATGAACTTATAAATTTGGTCTAATAGTCTGAGAGTGGCCTACCTGCAGACAGTGAAGCAGAGGGCTCCACTGGCCCCGGCCCCAAAGACAGCGCACAGGACATTGATACTGTGTGCCGGAGAGCTGAGAGGCAGCAGCAAGAGCATCAGAGAGGACAACATGGTGAAGAGCGGGTATCCTGGAGGATGGGCCACCTGGGGGAAAACACAGCTGTAAACTCACTCGCAGAACACTCTGATAACAGCAACAGAATCTAGTAACCCCCCTCCTCCCACCACCCATCAGCATACAGTTCAGCTTTCAAAGGCAGACCTTACTTTTGCGGGTTACAGCATCACACTGTCCTCCCCCTCCCGTAAAGCCTGATCTCCTGTCTCCTTGCCTTCCCAGCAATTAGGCACTAAGTCCCCTAAGGAGCGATAAGGACTAGAGCTATTAAAGGCTGTCTCACTCCTACTGGCCTGATAACACACACAGGCACAGCAGGCTGAGAAACGCTGCACACTAGAGCGAAGAGCAAGGAAACAACTCCGAGAAGAGGTTGTTTGAGGGATGGATTGGAAACTCGGTGGACAAGTGGATGTCTAAAAGCTAGTGTGAGTTCAAGATCAAAGCAGGAGTGAGGGTCCCAGTCAACTGATCCCTCTAAACAATTTCGTAAGGCTGAAGTCCTTGTCAGTCAGGTTTGGTGAACTGTGATAAGCCAGTGTTGGGAAGTACACTCTTAAAAATAAAGATGCTTAAAAGGTTCTTCACAGCGATGCCATAGGAGAACCATTTTTGGTTCCACAAAGAACCATTCAGTCAAAAGTTCTTTAAAGAACCATCTCTTCCTTACCTTTTTATAATCTGAAGAACCTTTTTTCGCCACAAAGAACCTTTTGTGAAACAGAAAGATTCTTCAGATGTTATGGAACCATTTAGACAAAAAGGTTCTTCTATGGCATCGTGAAGCACCTTTATTTTTAAGAGTTTAACTAACAAAAAGTAACTTAAAACTCACTTAACTATATATTATTGACAAATAAAAACACAAACCCAGGAGTTCAGGGGTTTACAAATTAGGGTTCGTGGCCCCCTTAGGGGACTGCAAGGTGCTCTAGGAGGAAAAAATAATTTTAGGAAACAAAATATAATTGCAAAATAAAAAAATGCATTTTGTATATAGCTTTATGGGGGAAAAAATGATTTCATTGCAGTGTTGTCACTAGTTGCACAGCTATTTAAACTTATTTTAAAATGTTCTTTTCTCAACATCTCACAAAAGTAAGAACTGCATGTTTATATCTCGCAATTCTGACATTTTTCTCACAGAGTTTGTTTCTCACAATCCTGTTTACATACAGTATGTCTTGAAATTCCGACTATTTTTTTCCCAGAATTCTGAGTTTACGTTTCACAAATTTGGAATATTAGAGTTTATATCTCTTTCAAGGGGTGCCTAGTGTGAAATAATAATAAAGTGAAGTAATAATAAATAAGTAAATAAATAAATGAAAATGAGCAGGGCAGCAGGCCGAATCAGTTGCTTAGCCACCAGGGTTCTCCTGATGCTCCTGATGGCCAATCTGGGCTTTGTGACCTGCCTATTTTGCAGACAAAAGGTTTTGTCTGGATCATAAAGCATATTTCCAAACATATATTCTTCATTTACAACATTTAATACGAATAGGAAATTGAATGAATATGAAAAACATATTTTGGACAAAATGCCTTTTGTAATTTTGCCCACAAAATAGGCATCGCTTAACAGAGATATAAACTGAGACTTGAGAGGGAAAAAAGCTAGATTTGCATAATTTCTCATAATTTCTGAGAAAAAAGTCTGAATTGCAAGGCGTAAACTGGAAATTGCAAGACATAAAATCAAAATTATCGCAGTATGAGAAAAAAAGTTGAGAATCGCAAGTTGTTAACTCAAAATGGCAAGATATATGCTTGAAATTGCAAGAAAGAAAGTAAATTTTAGAAGGGACTGTTATATTTGGGGGTCCTTAAAGTTACATATGGATCCCCTGGGAACTTGGTCAACTAGCATTGGTAGCCACTTAGCTTAACTATTTTTTTCAAAAGGTCAGCTTGACTGAAATTGAGCGATTTTAAATTCCGAGTACAATCAGCTGCAAAGTAGCTTCCCCAAACACTGCTAAATGTCTTTAATACAGAACGAACAGACAGCTTGAAGACAAGCAAGAGAGGTCAAGGCAGAGATGAACAGAGAGGCTTGGGAGGGGGGACAGACACAGGACAAAAAAAAAGAGAGAGACAGTATGGCAAGCAGATGGCAGGGGCGCGAAGGGCATGCTCGGAAGTGCCAGCAAGGTGCGTGCGACTGCGCAAGTGACGTGTGAGGCATGTGGCTGAAATGCCTGCACCGGTGAAATGCCTGTGAGGCCGACGGCGTGGAAAGGCACGCAGAGGCGTCGCCGGGTCTGGAAGTGCGTGTGGCACGGCGGAGAAACGCGGAACGCGCAGTAGGGGGCAGTCCTGCGACGAGGAGTTTAAAGGAGAAAAGATCCACGGCTCAAGGGAGCAGGAAGGGAGGGCCGGCGGCCTGCGGCCCAGAGAGAGCCCTCCGACCCTGGGGAGAGCTGCAGACAGGCAGGCCACACGGACAGAGGGAGGGATTACTGGCATAGTGACACCACCACAGCCTCCCTAAAAGGATCGCAGCGGCGTAATAAACTTTATTAAATAATAAAACTTATTATAACTGTTAACCCGATTTAGTTCATTCTTTGCGGCTTACACAAGCGCACACACGCATGCACAAAAAGGAGAGGGGTTGAGTATAATAAGCCTTATACCGTACATAAGGCGAAGCTTACAAAAGCCATCGCCTAACCATTCAGTCTAATTGGATTTGAAGAACAGGGTTGCAAATTATAGCATTCTCTAGTCCTAAGTTAGTCAAAAAAGAAGTGCACAGAAAAGAAGAGAGGATAAAAAAAACCTGTGGCCTGAAAAGTAAATTAATCATCTTTCTTCTCCCCCCATACTTAATTAAACTTCCTTAATGCTTATAAGAGTTAATGAGTGGATTGATTAAACAATGCAGCTAATGCTTACCCCCAGCTCACAAGCAGCAGTGATCAGCTCTCCTGTGGTAGAAAAACAGAGAGGGAAATTAATGTAAACCCAATAATTATTATTAAGAGACAAGTCTGCTCCTGAAAGTTTTCCCAAATCAAATACTTGCACTGGGTTTTGCATTAATTTGCTCGGATCAAAACCTGCAAAATCTTCCCAGTGTGACATTTCCTAAGCGACACGCTCATTCTCTTCCATCGCACA
>JAFVLL020016517.1:0-17692 GCA_021397915.2 Tor tambroides
CATTATATCTGCACAGTTTTGTTTATTTAACTGGTTTGCACTCTATCTGCCATGTGCCTTATGCCACTTTATCTATTTCTTTTTTTCTACAATGTTCTCATTTGTATCTCATCTGTATGTATGTGCTGTACATGTGGCAGAATTGACAATAAAGCAGAGTTTGACTTTGACTTTGAGTGTATGAAAGATGGGTTCACGTGTGCTACAAGTGGTAACTAAATACATTTTTTAAATACAGAAAAAGTATGTTAAAAGCACATTTTAGTTCATATTCATGGTGTCTCAAAATAGCACAGTTGAGTACACTTAGATGATCTTAAGTTTATCTTAAAAAGTACTAAAGAATCATTTTTAGTATATTAAGTACAAAATTAATTAAATTAATAGAGCACTTTAAGTACATTATGGAAGTGCACTTGTTTTTCACCTGGGTATAAACCTGAGGTTTCAGAAAAATGCAGATTATACCTTGAAAAATGATTTGTTAATAATACAATTCAACTTAAATTATAGGGAAAACCAGGAGAGAAGGGAGATCTGGGCCTATCTGTGAGTCAAAGCTTTTTATTCAAACTCTTTTTTTTTTTCAGAACACTGACTTCTATTGTGCAAATAACATACATTGAACTTGATCCCACAGAGAGACCAGGTGATCAGAATAATCCGGGAAATATGTGGTATATATCCATCCCTGTTATTCAAAAAAAAAACAACTATATACAGGTTCTGCATTGGGTGGGGGCACTTACTTTTGGTGCGTTTTCTCTCAGGATGTGGTCTGAAATGTAGGACGAGTCCTCTGGAGCTGGTCTTTGTCATCGACAGCTCAGAGAGCATAGGTCCGGAGAACTTTGAGCTGGTGAAGGATTTCGTCAACGCTCTGATCGATCGCATGTCCGTGAGCCATGAAGCCACACGTGTTGGGGTGGTGCTCTTCAGTCACATGGACGTGGTGGTGACCAGCCTACAACAGCTGTCCGACCAGGCAAGCGTCAAAGCTGCCGTGCGCAGGATGCCCTACCTGGGCGAGGGCACCTTCACGGGCAGCGCCATCCGCCGGACCACTCAGCTCTTCCGAGCCGCGCGGCCAGGCGTAAGAAAGGTTGCGATCGTGCTGACAGACGGTCAGGCCGACAAGCGGGATGCAGTGAGGCTGAAAGACGCTGCGGAAGAGGCTCACAATGCCGGGATTGAAATCTTCGTAGTTGGCATCGTGAACAGCAGTGACGCCCAGTATCCAGAGTTTAAGAATGAGATGAACATTTTGGCATCTGATCCTGATGAAGAATATGTCTACTTGATTGATGACTTCATGATGCTGCACAGTACGTACACCCGTATTTCTTTTAAATATGGTGTAATTGGCTAAATATTTTTATGCTAACTTATTGTGATTTTTCAGCACTGGAGAGTAAACTGCTGAGTCAGATCTGCGAGAGTGTTGATGGACCTCTTTTCAGGCCGAACGGCAAAACATTCCCTCCATTTGGGCCTGAGCCAGTTCCAGACAGAACAGAGGCTCCCACCAGGAGTTATTTCATCACAGAGGGCAAAGAGGTCTTTTTTTCATACTTCTACATAAAAACAGTAATACATTCTGATCTAGCAAAAGAAGACACTATATAAACTCATAAGCAAAAATAAGCTTAAATATAAACTTTTCAGTAAAATTTAAAATGGTACAGAGCTCCGCAGATGACATGCAGAGGTAAAAAAAAAACATATCGTGACCATGAATTAAAGATTTGTTCCTATGACTTATTAATTTGTTCCCTCGTCCTAGCCAGTGTTGGGGAAAGGTACTTTTAAAAGTAATGGATTACAGTATTGCGTTACCCAATAAAAAAGTAACTAATTGCATTACTCATTCATTTTTTATGGAAAGTAATGCATTACATCACTTTTGCGTTACTTTTTGTCACCTTGGCTGGGCTTGCTTATTGTTTTTTTTAATAACAAAAAAAAAAAAAAAAGTTATATTTTTGGCAACTGTAAAGACCCTTTCACACCAAAAGTGAAATGAATAAGTTTCAAGCTGAAGGAAATGCCTTTGCCTCTGACAAGAGAGGTGTCAGTGAATAAATGGAAAAACAAAGTAACTTGTGTTGCTTATTTGAAAAAAAGTCAGATAAATTTCATAAATTTAAAAGTAACTCATTACTTTTTCTAGTTACAAAAGTAATCTGATTACAAAACTTTAACTAAAATTATGAAATTTAGTAATCAAATGCGTCCACAGTTTAACTAAAGAGATTAATTAAAAAATTGTGGGATTTGTGGCTTGATATCTTTATTTTTTTGCATGCCATTTGCAGGGCTTCATAAAAATGCTATTTAAAAATATTTTTTTATTTTATTAAAAGGAAAATTTTACTTTAATGCTATGTGGTAAAAAAAAAAGACCTTGGCTTGAATACCTGTGGGTATAAATATCCTAATCATTATTATTAAAAAAAAAAAATATATAGATTTTTCAGGATAAAAACTAAAAGTTTTTATTAATATTAAAAAGCAAATATTAATAAGCAGTGAAGCTGTTTTAATCAAAGATTAAATTTTTTTATTAGAAATTAAAAGCATGCTTGTCATTGAAGAAGTGTATAAAACATCATTATATTAATGAATTGCTTTTTATTTGTATTTCTAAAATTTATAGATCTGAAAAAAAAAATCACGTAATATCAAATATGAACAGACTACAACCTTAAAAACAGAAACACAGATATGGAGAAAAGTGTGTGCATGAAATGTTCCATATTTAATCATAAGATAAACACTAGCTTAATGGTGATATTTTGCCAGAAAGAGCTTGTCTTTAAATGTCTCTTTATCACAGGCTGAACTTCCAACAGAGTTTGAGACCACTTCTTCTCCAGATGACTATGACGACATGCATATTGACAACAACTGGACGCCTTTTGTTGATGGGTCTTTAAATGAGCTTCCTAAGGTGACAGATACCACAGTTAGAGATAAGACGAAACAATCCTCCATCTCAGTAGTGGGACCCCAGACACCCATAAACTGGCGGCCTGTTCCAGAAATCAGCCCACCTCGACAGGCTCTACCTCCACCAGCCCCTCAGCCTAACGATTTCATGAAAGGTAAGCACACTCCCTTACACCACAGTAGATCGAATGATGTTTTCTCCTGGTATTAAAATGCATTGTAAATGCAGCTTGAGTGTTCACATCTAAATTTAGACTGAAACCTGATTCCTGGTCACTTTGAAGTACTTCAGATGTATGTTGTTGTTGTTTTTCAGAGGTACACTGTAGGCAGGGATTGGATCCTGGGCCGTGTCGGGAGTACAGGGTGATGTGGTACTACGATCCGGAGGCCAATGCGTGCGCACAGTTCTGGTATGGTGGCTGCCAAGGCAACAGCAATCGCTTCGAGACGGAAGACCTTTGTCAAAACGCTTGTGTGCAGACATAACACGCCCTCACAATGAAGCACAGGCCTTCATTTAGCAGATTCATGTCTTTGCAATCATGCACTATGCAGATACATTTTCATTGTCGTACATGTCTTTTATGCGAACAGTAAGGAATCCTGCTACACTGACTGTAGATCAGATTTGTCCTTTGAGGCAACACTATTTTAAATATTGTTTATTAGACTAGTGCTGCTCCATTTTCTAGAAAATAACATCTGTATTGAAAGTACCACATTTTCTCTTAGTCGCACTGAATGTTTTACGAATTTCTTTATTTTTAATATTCCTTCCTTAGTAAATATTTCTGTTAATTGTGATTTCTGTTAAAGGAATAGTTCACCCAACAATGAGAATTTGCTGAAAAAATACTCATCCTCAGGCCATCCAGGATGTAGATGAGATTGTTTTCTCAAATGTAGCATTATACCACTTGCTCCCCAGTGAATCCTCTTCAGTGAATGGGTGCCGTCAGAATGAGAGTCCAAACAGCTGATAAAAACATAACAATAATCCACACGTAATCCACACCACTCCAGTCCATCAATTAATGTCTTGTGAAGAGAAAAGTTGTTTAAGATGTTTTAATGTTAAACCGTCATTTCTGGCCAAAATTTCAGTCAATAATCCATAATAATGCTTCCTCCAGTGATAAAGTCCATCCTCTGTTGTCCTCTCACATTGAAATACACTGATATATTTGTTAAGAACTGTTTTGGACTGTTTTTGCTTGTAAATGGGGCTTGATCTGTGCATATTTCTCTCCTAATTCACACATGACAACTTTTTCACTGAAGAAAGCAATATTATGCGTAAAGGACTTTTTCTTACAGCTTTTCACTTCACAAGATATTAATTGATTGACTGGAGTGGTGGGGATTACTTGTGGATTATTGTAATGTTTTTATCAGCTGTTTGGACTCTCATTCTGACGGCACCCATTCACTGCAGAGGATCCATTGGTGAGCAAGTGATGTAATGCTACATTTCTCCAAATCTGTTCTGATGAAGAAACAAACTCAACTACATGGATGGACTAAGGGTGATTTAATGTTCAGTAAATTCCATTTTTCCTTGAAGACCATTACCAGTGCTCTACAGTAAGTGGAAAAAAGAGCTGCTAGTACATCCATTGTTTCAATAAAATAAATCAGTAAATACATATGCCTATTTTTATTTTATTTTACATTTATATAAATGTATTTTCATTTCAACCAAAGCCAATGTTAAGAAGTTAAAGTTCTGCTAAATTGTGCCTCCCCCATTAACCTGTATAAAGTAAAATTAAAATTGAATCTACAAGTGTCTGCCTCTTTAAATCCATGATTATTTTAATGACTTTGCAATGTAAGTATCTTAAAGCATTTAACTACATTAAGATACTATGAACATAAACCAGCCTTAATTGTAACAGTACAATATGCAACAGGAGGTCGCTTTATACTGTGAAAAACACTGCACAAAATTACTTTGTGTTAATTGTGTACCAGAAAGCATCAGCCCACTTCTAGCACCGATCATGACAAAATCATTTATGTGTGCCAATCACATATAGAGTCAAGTGCTCATGTATTTAAAATGCAAAAGTCCAACATTAAGAATCTGTGTTAAACTCTTAGTGACAGTATTGTGTGCTAAATGTGTTTTATATTGAATGATTAATGACATTTCCATCAATTATTTCAACAGTGTTTATCCATGTTTCATTATTCATGTTTCCTTAGTAGTAATCATCACTCATGAGTTGGGAATAAACTCTTAAACCCATTATTTTTCTAAAAAACACGACAATCAAACATACAGAAGTTCTCTCCTCTTTAAATGAATGACACACAAAGTGTGGATTAACCAATGCTTTTCTTGTCTTTACTTGTATTTTTATGTTTGGACTATGATGAAGCAAACCACTGTTTCCAAAGCTGTTATTAATGTTTTGGACAATAGTTTCTGACAAAAAAGATTTTAGTCTGTAACTTTGTAAAACTGTTTTAATATTGTATAGAACAATAAATATAACATGATTTACATTTATGGTACAGTGAAGTAATGTATACATGTATTAATAAATTTCACTTATAAAGATTACATTTTAAATGGTGTCTTATTTTTAGATTAGGTGTTATTTCTATTATTTGGGTTAAATCTGTATTTATATCCAAATGGGCGTAAGTGATAGGTGTAGTACTCTAAAGTGTGCATTTGCACTGCGTCTATGTAGTGGAAAGAGATGGCTAAATCTGAACAGCATCCAGGGCCCTAAAAACACAAGAAAAGAACAATGTATTTAACATAGAAATCAATCAATCAAATTCCAGCTGAGACAAAGTATTTTAAAGGGGATTAAGAAACTGTATTCATCTATTTCTTGCTTCTCTCTATTAGAGTCTATCTAGTTCTAAATCATTACTGAAATAGGATATTAATTAGATTTATTTTCACTATATTCTGGCTATTTTTTTCCATCTGAATGATTGATCATAACATATGTGAAAAATTTTCATTCCAAGGGAGTTTAGAGGTGACCCCATTTTTCTTTGACTAGTCTTGGTACTTTATACTGACACATACATTGGTTTGAATGCAGCATCATGCAAAAGCAAACATTTTTGGATGAGATGAGGCTATATAGTTACCAAACGTCACTCATGACATGTTCCTGGATCAACATCCTTGTTAAACAACACTGCTATTAACAAAACAAATGTTATAGCTAAGTTTCCAGTTAAGAGGTGTGTTCAGGTTTTGAGTTGATAACAGAAACTTGAAGTTGGACACTTTCTGCTTCCTGTAGTCACGCTTGTGCAGTGTTTGTGTACATTATCACAGATGAAGTGGATAAGATGTTGTCATTTGTCAGATACACAGAGATTTCAGGTGTTTACACGTAACAGCAGAAACAAATTTCATTCAGTGCTTTATGTACTGCTTTATACCGTACCTGCTTGACAGTCAGTCAAGTCAGACAGTGTTAATTTACTTTATATTATGCTATTTAATTCCAGTACTTGATGTCTTAATACAGATTGTGAGTCTTAAAGGGCCATCCATTGGGCTGTACTGGTGGTTTCCATTGGATTGTATTAGTGAACTTAACCCTGTGAACTTTGGGTGATTTCCAGAGTATGACACGCATGTCTCATGTGACCACCTTACTGGCGGCGGAATAAAGGTGGCTGATCTGGCCAAATTCCACCATTAAATAATCGGCCAGGTGGGCTGATAACAAATTGTGGCAAACCAGATAGGCATAGCCAATTAAAAACCGGAACTACCAATTTTGGTTAGAAAGATGGGTATAAAATGGATGTCCCGATGGACAGAGACTTTAGGTGCGGTTACCTACCTTGTTACTTTTTTTAATAAAGCCTTATTTTGACATCTGGAACTCTGCTTCTCGAGCTTCATTGACTACATTGAAGAAATCCATCAGGCTCCGCGACACGACAATACCTAATTTTAGATTCACGACAGAACCAGTGCCACATCACTGTAAATGTCATTGTTAAAACTTATACAAAAGTATATAACCCATTTTACTGGTATTTAAATAGTCTAGGCTTATGTTAAACATTATTCTTGCACAGCAGAACAGAAAGTATTGAATGAAAAGTGTTTCTGTTTCTACATGTAAACATCTATGTTTATCCAAGAACGTGTCTTACTTGGAAAACTCACATCTACTAGTATCCGCTTGCTAAGTCTGATATCACAAGTCATGGGTCCAAACGCTCTAGCAGATGCCAAAATCAAACAACAAATAGTGCTGAATCTGATATACACTCACAGTGTGCTACAACTGAAAAATCATGACCCTACCCTTACCAAAAAGTAGTTTATTTAAAGAAGTTGTTTATTTTATTAAGTATACTTAAGTAAAGTTCAAGTATATTTTTAAGTATACTTTATGTAGTAAGTATACAAATATCAGTGTACTAGTAGTATACTTGTAAGTGTATTATTTCAATACTCCTTGGGACTAAATTGGTCCAGTTTCTAGTATATAAAAGTATACTTTGAAGCAGTGGCGGGCCGTGCATTTCACACCTAGGCCTTCAGTGGCGTCGTACATGAATTAATCCACCTCATAATACCGTCATAATGATGCCACAGCTATAGAAACCATAAATATTACACAGAAATGCAGTATAACAGGGCACTGCATCACAGACAGGTATCTCATGTAGTGAGAATGAATGCTATTACTAAAGCTAGAAACCCAATTAACACAATTCAACAAGTTGCCACACCTGCGCAACGCACATCATCTTTAGCTGAAGCATTAACCTGAAAAAAATAACACAAAAACAGTCCAACCGATGTTCTTACAGACATTTATTAACTCAAACCTATTTATACCTTACAGATAACATTGGTATAAAACAAATAAGGCGATTACATGTGTTTTAAAGTTGACCTAACAATTTAACAAACTCTTACTGCTTTTCGTCTTCACGAGTCTCCCCGCCGGTCTGCCCGCGCGCTGCGGGAGGAAAATACTAGTTAGCACAGCTTTACCGGGAAAGCGAGCAAGTAACATTAAAATAATTCATACAAGACGATGAAGAAAAGCGTATACATGTGTTTTACCCCTATGACTCTCATCTTCACGCCGAGTCTCCCCGCCGGTCTGCATCTACCAGCGGTGCTGCGGCCGGAGGAAAAGACCGGTACAGCTCGACTCGGGCAACTGAGATATACTTACGGAAGCTTAAACCTGGCTTTATTTCTTGCAGATAACATCAGAATACAATGGATAAAACGATAAAAAAGTCAAAAATGAAATTTAACCTACCATACTCTAGTGGTTTTTCATCTTCATGGTGAATCTTTCACAGATCCGAGGATGTTGTTTTCCGCGGTGATTTATTACTTTAGTATTTAGATTTACAGAAGGCGAATATTTTTCAGAATGCACTGAAAATCTACAATATGTACACAGCATATACAGTAAGAAACCTGAGAAACAATAATAATACTGTGAAAACAAAAGTGATTTACAGTGATGCTGTTAGCTAGCTT
This sequence comes from Tor tambroides, assembly GCA_021397915.2. Lineage (NCBI taxonomy): Eukaryota > Metazoa > Chordata > Actinopteri > Cypriniformes > Cyprinidae > Tor > Tor tambroides. Next base: position 8,456 of record JAFVLL020016517.1, read on the forward strand.
TGACTAGTACGCTCTCTGAACATCCAATCAAAGGACGAGAAAACACTGACGTTATCGTAAGCCTGCTAGATGGCCCTGGCACTGCCAACTCGAAATCTGATTGGTTAAAGCAACGGTTTCATTGCCATTGATTTTAGGTACAGGCATACTATTGATTCGAAAGGCCTTAGGCAGATTTGTTTTACCCTGGCAACACGATTGCTGAAATATGATTGGATAAAAGCTCTAATAAAAACATACACTGCTGGAAGCAGCGCGACCAAGAGAAAAGCTAGGAAATGAAGAGAATAGACCATTGGAAATAATTTAATACACATTCATGGAAAAATATATTAAAACTAAGTCAAGTGATTCTGATAGTGTTTAGGCCAGCAGAGAAGGCTTTGCTGGCCCTGACGGCCCACCACTGCTTTGAAGTAGCCTATACTTTAAGTATAACAGTAGTAAACTTTGAGTACACAACTACAGTAGTTTACATATATGTTTTTAGTTTGTACTGCAACTATACTAAAAGTGAACTTATAGGTATACTGTTAGTTTACTAATTAAATACTTGTAGCATTTTTAGTACACTTTGAAGTATAGTGTCTCTGTAAACTACTAGTTTAGTTTTTGATTTATACTGCAAGTATACTCGTAAGTTTTCTTTAAGTGAACTTTACATCATACTTTAAGTATACTACTATGTCCCTATTTAGGTATTAATTTATGTATATTTTGTCATATGAATATCTGAACATACAAAACATCGAAAGAAAGAACAGGGTATCTGCTTGTAAACAATAACATTTTATTCTAGATTCATGCATTCATTTTTATAAACACTTGAATGTGGGTAATTTTCATAAAAAAAAAGAAATAAATAAACATTTTTAACAAAAGCTGAAAAAAGACTATGAATTGGTTTCAGATTGATAATCAAAACGTACATGGAGTCGATCAACACCCCAAAGCATGACAGTCATTATTACCTCTTCATGGGTCGACATTTTATTCCATAATGTTACAGCTTTGATGCTTTTTTATGTCTGATGATCATGTGAGATTACGTGTGGAAACATATGAGACCCTGGACCACAAAATCAGTCTGAAGTCACTGGGGTACATTTGTAGCAATAGCCAAAAATACATTGTATGGGTCAAAATGATTGATTTTTCTTTTATGCCAAAAATCATTAGGACATTAAGTAAAGATCATGTTCCATGAAGATATTTTGTAAATTTCCTACTGTAAATATATCAAAACTTGATTTTTGATTAGTAATATGCATTACTAAGAACTGCATTTGGACAACTTTAAAGGCGATTTTCTCAATATTTTTAGTTTTTTGCACCCTCAGATTCCAGATTTTCAAATAGTTGTATCTCGGCCAAATATTGTCCTATCCTAACAAACCATACATCAATAAAAGCTTATTTATTCAGCTTTAAGATGGTGTATAAATCTCAATTTAGAAAAACTGACACTTATGACTGGTTTTGTGTCCACGGTCACATATGTTGTTTCCGTTTATTCTTCGCTTGTGTTTTGGAAATACTGTACAGAAGATATGTAATAGCGCCCCCTACCATATAACAATGAAAAAAATGGATTCTCGGAGCACTAGTATAGTTCAAATAAATTTAGACGTTTTCTCAGTATAAGTCAATTATACTTAAATGTCATTTTAAGTATATTTCTGAGAAGTGCATAAAAAGTAGACTGAAAGTATACTTTCCTATTTTTAGTTTAAAAGAAGTATACTATTAGCACACTTGAATAAACTTTTTTTTCGTAAGGGTAACCCTGTACTGAAATCTCAGATGGTCAGACAGGGATTCATTCAAGATGCCATGAGCCCAGAAACTGTAGTGAACACTGTTTTTAAAAGTCTAGCTTACATGAGTGATTTAAATAAACAGTGCAACACAGCTATTGCAATAACCTCAACTGAAATAAGTAGATGTTTGGACCCAGAAACAGTATTCATCCTATCATGAATAAACAAGAGGATTCAGCTGGTAATATGACATCTGCCTGACAGCCCATATGAATGTACAATAAACATATTTATTTAGGTAGGGTAGGCGATTTCAGAGAGGCTAGCAATAGCAAGCTACCTTTGAAAGCATAAGATCCCACCCTCCCTGCAAATCACTCTCCAAATCCATGCCTCCTCCAAAAATGAAGACGCACAGACAGAGCAGAGGCTAACCAGTGACACGATGAGGGACAGCGTTAGTGGGGGGTTGAACGTAAGGCTGTTAGATTACATCATGTCTCATTCATCGGTGAGAAAACATTACAGTACAAATCGCATAATATTACAGTAATAACGTCATCCATTCTTGCTTAGTCTGCAATAGCGTAATGGACCGCAATGATGACGTATCATGTGCGAACAGAAGTATGCAAATACATATGTTAACAGGCAGGTAGGACAGTCTATCATAGTCCTAGGACCAAGGAATATAATTGGACAAACATTTTATGGTCCTGTGCCTTCCACAGACAATATAAATACTTTTAGACCACTTAACTTAGTGATAACTATCGGGATGTGAAGAGACTTTCAACCAGCATAACAAAAAATGTTTTTGGACCAGATCACCTACCCTGCCTTTTTAGGTTGTGATGTAACAAGTAGTGACAGATTGTTTCTTCCGTACTGTGATGTATATTCCAGTGAAAGGGATTGAAAAGAAAAAAACGTAAGGCAGGGACTTGATTTTAGTGATTTCTAGTGATGAATGAATTGTTCTTTTGAACTGATTCTTTTAGTGAATCACTTTTAGACTGAATCAATCTGCAACTCGAGTCAACACTGATTCAGTTAAAACTTACTTACGAACATGCTTGACAGTAAATCAAACGCAGAACAATACTCGGCAGTGTGGTAGAGAAAGTCCAAGGCTTATAAAGAGTGTGTGATTGCGTGATAGTGATTGTGTGATAGTTCTCAGGTGTGAGCGTGATTAGTGCAATCAGCTGTGTGTGTGTCGTCAGTGCAATGGATGATGGGAATTGTAGTCCGTGGGTGACGTGCAACAGTAGTGTGGTGCAAGAGTCAATATGATGGAAGGGCGACCTCTGATGGCGAGTGTACGGAAGACCATGAACCAGATTCGTGACAGTTATGCTGAACGCATTACATTTACTAGAAGAAGAACTGGATTTCCTTCATGTTGTAAAAACATTGTACTGTAAGTATGAGTGAGTTGTAATCATTTGCAAGTAGTTGATGGCTTACTTAAGGCTGTAATACACTACAGGACTTTTAACAGATTTTGAAAACTAGGCGTCATACACATGCTGACTTTGTAAATGGTTGCATAGAAAAAGTGAGGCATCATTCATAAATGACTGAGGATCAGACACTACGAGACTTTCAAGTCATTTCGATCATAGCAAACTCATGCAGAAACATTATTGCCAGGAGATGCATGACAAATTATAATAATAAGTGTTCTAAAAATGTCTCAAAATATCAAACATGTTGGGTCTCCTCCGGCTGGTTGGAATCATGGTTTGAAGTTAAAGGAATAATTCACCCAGAAATGAAAATTTGTTGAAAATGTACTTACCCTCAGTCTATCTAAGATGTAGAGTTGTTTGCTTCTTCAGATTTAACATTACATCACTTGCTCACCAATGGATCCTCTGCAGTGAATGGGTGCCATCAGAATGAGAGTCCAAACAACTGACAAAAAAACATCACAATAATCCAAAAGTAATCCACACCACTCCAGTCCATCAATTAATGTATTGTGAAGTGAAAAACTACATGCTTTTACGAAACAAACCATCATAAAGACATTTTAACTTGAAACTGTTGCTTCTCCATAGTCCATAATAACGCTTCCTCCATAATAACACGTCCATCCCCTGTTGTCCTCTCACATCAAAATCCACCTACATATTTGTTTAGAACTGTTTTGGACTGTTTTCACTTGTTCACTTGTTGTGCTTAATCTGTGTATATTTCTCTCCTGAGTCAGATTAGTTGACTTTTCAGGAAGCATTATTATGGATAGAGGACCATGGATAGAGCCATAAGCAACGATTTGAAGTTAAAAACATCTAAATGATGGATTTGTTTACTACAAACACACAGCTTTTCACTTCACAAGATTTTAAAGGGGTCATGAACTGAGAAACCAAAATTCCCTTGATCATTTGACATATAAGAGGTCATTTTACTATAAAAGCATCCTGTAACTTTCAGAACTCAAAACTTTATCATTACTCTAAAAATAGCTTATGCTGAAGCCAGTCTGCCAAAACGACAGCTTTTGGAATGTTCTACTCTATGATGTAATAGTGTGGATAAGTACCGCCTCCTTCGTGCATGTAGTGTTTCTAAAAGACGATGCTGTGCTGACTATATTGGATCCGACAGTAATGTCACACCACACAAGTGTGAGTAACTGTTTTATTACGTGGTCACTATTGCTTTGTCTGTTAAACAGATCGTTTGATATGTACTGAGTATTTATGCGTCCATCTGTGAAGGACATAGACTGTCAAACATGCACAAGCCAATCATAGAAGTGGGTGTTTACTTCCGAGTCTACAATCCGCCATGCCTATTCAAACAGAGCGTTCTGATGAGGGACAGAAAATAGCCCATTACTTCTAAATGATGATGTTTTTTGATGTAGAAATCTTGATAACATTATAAGTGGACCTCAGAGAACAGTACAAAATAAAAAGCAGAGGCAGTTCATTACCTCTTTAATTGATGGACTGGAGTGGATTACTTGTGGATTATTGTGATGTTTGTATCAGCTGTTTGGACTCTCATTCTGACGGCACCCTTTCACTGCAGAGGATCCATTGGTGAGCAAGTGATGTAATGCTAAATTTCAGCCAATTTTCATTTTTTGATGAAGTATGTGGTGCACTACACTATCTTCTGTGGTATCTGTTATCTCTGACTACACAAAATCTGCAGACTAGCGTTGACTCCTGCAGACTGCAAATCAGAGCTATAGTCTAGGTCAGTGGTCTCAAACTCAATTCCTAGAGGGCCACAGCTCTGCAGAGTTTAGCTCCAACCAGCTCCAACTCACACCTGCTTGGAAATTTCTAATAATCCTGAAGACCTTGATTAGCTGGATCAGGTGTGTTTGATTAGGGTTGGAGCTAAACTGTGCAGAGCTGTGGCCCTCCAGGAATTGAGTTTGAGACAAATGGTTTAGGTAAAAGGAATTTATTGTATTCCAGCCTTTATTCCCCCTCAAACGTCTCATTCTTACCTCAACGGGGTGGTAATGCTCATAGAGGAGGTACCAGGGTCGTGGTCTGGGTGTCTGTCGTGGAAGGTAATAATCTGGAGGGTAAGGGTGAAAGGTTTGTCTCCCCAAAACATCCCTGGAATCACCCAGCTGAACTTTCATTGTCTCCATGCATTTTCCCAAACCAACATCCTCAGTTTCTGTGTTGTGTGTGCAAAGTCCATCAGCAAAACCCTTCACGAATCTCCTCAAAGCTTCCTTACTGAGGACATAACCAGCTCCTCCGCTCATGTAGCCCTGTGCGATGAATGGTGTGAACCTACGTCCAAAATACAGCGGCTCCTCTGTGTTGTGCTTGGACAGACAGTAGCGCAAATTCTCAAGGACAACAAATGTGTCATCGTCAGCTTTGAGGAACCACTCAGCATCTTCCAGATGGTGTGTGTAAATGTGCTGGAAGGCCCGTATGGTTTTCCAGTAGAGCTGACTGCGTCCTTCTGACACGTTGAGTCCTACTGTGGGGAAATCTGACGCCTCTGAGCTCATGTACAGAACGATGTTGCAGCGTTTGCCCCATGTGGCACGAACATGTTGGGTTCTGGACTTCAGGTGTTTGGGCTGCGTCATTACCCAGCATAACACTCTGACCTTCTGGCTGAACTCCGGCGTAGCTCTTCTGTTCTCAGCTAAAAGAAAATTAGAGTTCAGCTTATGAGACTGTCAAACAATTGTCAAGGACATATCACGCTAGTCTTACTATTTCTGCAGTATGTATACTGTGTGTAGTATGCACATTTTCTGCATGCAAGGAATGCTTATTTGGGTGACCTAGTACATTTATTGAAGTGTGCAGTAGTTATACAACAGAGCACACTGTAGGAACTGTATCCCACAATGCATTATGCCCTCTTCATGTGACCTGGCATTTCTATGAGACAAAGAATCAAAAGTTATATTTTTAGATTTTTTGGCAAATTTGATTAAAAAAAATGCTAATTAACAAATTTAATAATTCTTCCGATAAAGAAGTATGCATACTGTATTGAATGTGCACTTTTGTACTTCAAATGTTCAAAAAAACTGTACTTGCAGATAATATACAGTAATATTAATTAAATAAAAGTTTCTTAACACTTTAGTCACATTTAAAACTTGTAAGAATTCCAAAGTAAAAGTTTTACTTTAAAGTACATTTCAAATCCTTGTTTTAATAATCTTTTGTTGTGCTTTAAAGAAGTGCACTTATTTTAATGTGTTGATTAATAATTACAAATAAATTTAAATACATCACATGCAAGTATCAATACAAATAATATTACAGTATATTTGAGTTTACCGTAAATGTTGTCAGTACATTCAGCAGTATCATATTTCAGACAATAAATTTATGGAATTAAAGATGTACCAGTCTTAAATTGTTCAAAAAGCACTGTAATATAATGTTTTTTAAGTATATTACTGGAAAAACAAAATCCAGCATATTCAGTTGTCAGACACGACTGGAACTTCAAATGGGACTGGCTTCTATGGTCAGATGAAACTAAAAAAGAGCTTTTTAGCAGCAAACACTCAAGATGAGTTTGGTGCACACAGGGATAAAAAAGTACCTCATGTGTTCAATGAAATATACTGCTGTATCTTTAACGTTGTGGGCCTATATTTCTGATGGAAGACCTGGACATCTTGTTCAGATATATGGCATCATGAATTCAATTAAATACCAACAGATAAAAAAATTAAAAACTGACTGTCCATGCTAAAAATCTTATAGTGGGCCATGGTTAGGATCTTCCAATAGGACAATGATCCGCAAACAAACATCAAAACAAAAACAAAAATGGGTCACTGAGAACAAAACCAAGCTTCTGTCATGGCCATGCCAGTCCCCTAACCTGAACCCTATAGAAAATGAGTAAGGTGAAATGAAGAGAAGAAGCACCAACATGGAGCTGTGAACCTGAAGGGTCTGGAGTGATTCTGGATAAAGGAATGGTCTCTGATTTCTTGTCAGATGTTCTCCAAACTTATCAGGCATTATAGGAGAAAACTCAGAGCTGTTTTCTTGGCAAAAGGAGGTTGCAAAAAGTAATGTGTATTAGACAAAAAACATTTATTTCATTATGAGATTTCTCTCCCATTTTAAATTCTTACTCTCCAATGAAAGGTTAGATTTTTGTAAATTTTTAAAATAAAAGATCAAAAGGTTTAATGATACAGATTTATTTTCACAGCCACCTTTGATCATATTTACCAAGGGTATGAATAATTTTGAGCACAACTATATATATGCAGCATAACAGACTACATACTGCAGCAATAGTAAGAGTAGTACATTAGTCAGAGTAGAGAGCAGATTTGTAAGAGAAGTGAAAAAGCCTTTGTCTTACCTGTATGTTGTACAGTAGGTTTATTACTGTCATTCATAGCAAATGAAGGCATCAGAGTCCTTAAAACACATGAATAAGTTATTGAGAGAAGAAGACTCACTGCTACGCCACTTAAAAATAAAACATGCTGCTTAAATGATCTCATGTCTTATGCACGTCTGATAAAAGCTGCTTCTTCAACTCATTTAAGCAAATAAGATATCTCTTCAGTTCTTCGAACGTCCTGCCCTTAAACACACAGATGACTTTACAGATTGTGCAACAAAGTTCTGCAATCCAGTCTGCAATCATTTACATCTGTACATGCAAGTTATTTCCTTTCACGTTTATATTATATTATTACACTTAACGTGTTTGAATATTTCTGGACATATTTGACTAGTTTTGAATGGAATTTTTAATTCCGCATGTTCAAATATTTTTGTCTTGTTCTGTTTCTCATTTGTCTTAATTTTACATTAACATATAATTCATTATTGCAATAATATAAATAAAGTTTCTGTATAATGTAGTAAAATGGTCATGAACGCATTACACTACATCCAAACTTTTATAATATGTCACATCTCTCTCATGAGCTATGGTTTTAGTCTTTTAGCACTCGTTTTGCAGTGTTCAAACGGGCCGCGCTTGGTACTATCATATCTAGAGTTTAATGTCAGATAAAGACTGAATGTATGGCTCATGCAGCACATGTCTCAGCTGTCAGGTCTCTGTATAAGAGGATCCTGCTGCTGCATCGCTTCATGCCCATAGACCTGTGGGCTCTGGGCGATCAGTATGTGAAAGATGAGTTCAGAAGACACAAGACCGCATCAGCTGAAGAGGTCACACGCTTCATGGCGGAATGGCAGGTAAGACAGAAACCTGCCGCTGTCACTGTCACTGTCATTTAACTACAGAGAAAAACAAATGCATAGAAATCACGTAGGTTGCATCAAGCCCGTAGGTTTTCCACTGAGTAAATGTTTAATTTCAGTAGCACATTTATTGGTGTTGTTCTGCTAGTGTTGTGGCCCTGGCCTAAAACATTTAAGACACATGTCTATAATTGCCTTTTGGATTGATGTTTAGTCAGTGACATGAATACATGTAGCTGTGCCCTCGTGAAAAAAAGTAGCCTACAGTTTAGCATACTTTTAAAACGAGTAATTATTATGGATATGTTCTTTAAAAGAAGTGCAAACTTAATGTAATGTTTAAATTGAGTATGGTAGCCAACACATTAAATAACTGTACTTCTTTAAAGCATGGCAAAAGAATATTAAAACATTATTATTTTTACATGTAAAGTAAAAAAAAAAAAATTGACATTTATTTCAAAGTACACTTTTAAAAAACTAAGTGCATTAAGAAACATTTGTGAAAGTAGTTTTTTTTATATATTTATTTATTTTTGATATTTCATAGTATATTTTGTATTATATTTTTATTTTTAGATAATATTTTATTAGATATTTTATAGAAATATTTATTTCTATATTTAATTCTATTTTATATACTATATTTATATACACTGAACAAAATTATAAACGCAAAACTTTTGCCCCCATTTTTCATGAGCTGAACTCAAGATCTAAGACTTTTTCTATGTACACAAAAGGCCTATTTCTCTCAAATATTGTTCACAAAT
>JAFVLL020016518.1:0-55318 GCA_021397915.2 Tor tambroides
CTCATTTTATCTGGAAAAAGAGAACATGCGTAATAATTCGGCACACCTGAATATAAGGAGTTTTTGACTTTCAGCCTGCCTGGACAATTATATATATCACTTATATATGATTAAATACAAAATCAATAGTAGTTATTAAGATTGATTTGGTTTGGAATTGGTAAAATGTTCTAGGAAAAAAAATATGACCAGAATATCAACTTGCCTAATAATTCTGCACACACTGTAATTATATGACCCGCACCTGTATATATGTATGTACAAAAAAAAGATAATGTCATGTCTGCTACTTAGCATCCATAACAAGCACAGCTTCCTTGATTTCATGTTCAGCTGCTAAATATAAAGCTAATCCTGATTAGCCAAACACAACCACAAAAGGCTTACTAAACACTATTAAAAGTTACCCAATTCCTTTCTTCGTTTGAATAAATTACAGCGGCCATGAATTCTCAGCAAATAATTGGCCCATGAGGCTCTTCCCAGAGAAAGTCTCATGAATAGAGTTTGTGTGTCAATGTCTCTGCTAAATTACAGCAGCAGCTTCACAGACAATCTTTCTCTTTTCTCCAGAGTTATCAAAGACTAATCAGAAGAACTCAGAAGAAGGCTTTGTGAACAATGTGACATTGGTTATGACACTAATTCAGTAGTGACATCTGCTTTCTCTGAAAGTAACTTCCCACAGAGATTGCTGAATATAGTGACTTTAAAAGACTTTATCAAGAATATTAGAAGTGGAGTACAGTGAAAACAAGGATAAAAACAGGTTTATTAGAAAACATTTAGCATCTTCTTATGTATTGAAAAAGATATTGACATACCTCTCTGATCACTGACATGGCTGAAGTAATTCGGACAGGGGATGGTGACCAACTCCCCAATCCTAGCTGATGGCCAGCATGCTAGATCCCATTCACCTGTGCAACCTTTAAAAAAGTGAAGAAAAACTGATTAGGAGATAAAATACTGATAAGATATCTGAAAAGATACAGGCATCTAATCATGCTATAATTGGTGATTAAGTCTAGATTGTCTCTTAAATCAGTGGATACAGGCCTATACAATTATTTTGGCTCGACACATCAAACGTTCATTACATCCTCTTAAGGCCAATTCACACAGTACCGACAGACACAGACATGGCAACAGACATGTTCGTCTGATTATGTAGGATACAATAAACAAAAAAATAAAGTTGTGATGTAACATAAGTAGTGAGCGATCTCTTCTTTCGTATTATGACAAACATCCAAAAGAAACAGACAATAGAAAAAAAAAATCCATCTATCCATCAGCTGTTGACTGGATGAAGGCATATCTGATATAGTATAGAGCTTGCAGTCAATTGTGAGAAAGGGTCTGGTTTAAGCAGACCAAATATTTGGAGAAGTCCAGCATATGTCAGAGAGTTATCTGTGATTTTACTGGAAAATCGAATCATTACATTTTGATTCAAAACAAACTTTAATAAAAGAAACATTTGTATGAAGGTATCGTTCACAATGAGAACAATAACATGCATTTAGATAATAAATAGAGCGAATTTTCCTTTCATGCCTACTTTAAAGTGGTTGCACCATATGACTTGGTGAACTAACTTAACTCTGCGTTTAATGCTTTACTCTAAAAAATTTTAATTCCAACTGATATTAAAGATTTTATAACAGGCTGGGCTACATGACAAAGAAAAACCAATCATCCACAATGCCATGGGAGAGCACTTTATCAAAGTTCATCTCGCAGTCTGAGAAACCAATTTGCATATTGGTCTAAGATATATTACTCAGGGGAGATTTGTGATTGATATTTAAAGCACAGGAAACACAAATGACAACATAACTTTGACACACTAGCCCATAGATAATCAGACCTTAACCTCACAGCTAACCAGCTTTTGCGATTGCTTTGTCAGAACAAAATCAATATTAGATTAGGCTGGAATAGGCAGTGTTTCGGTTTAATGAGGTACAGTACATGCCCAATAGGCAGGCACTGAAGCTCTTAAAGTCCACTTATAATTTACTCATTCTAGCTTTTTTCACACACACACACACACACACACAAATCACACAAATCCCTGTGAATGATTCCAGTAATTAAGGTGCCCCAATATGTGATGTGTTATTAGAATTTGCAATTAAATATGTGTTATCATAACTCATTTGTGGTTACTGTCCGCCTTGCCAGTAATGAGCAGTCAAGATAAAATTTGATATCATTATTGACCTCCTTTTCATGTTTTTCATTATCACAGCAGAATCAGACTTTAATATTAAAGTGAACAAAGCTATTTATATAATTTCAGTTATTTTTTTAAATAAGCATCATTAGTTGGAAATGGCTCTACAAGACTTAATCACAAGCATTGTGACAGTGTGCGAATCTGAACTGAACTAAATTCTGTGGGTAGGCTAGCACATGGATGTGCTCTCAGACCATCTGATGCACTACCTAAACAAGGATGGAAAATAATTCATAAAAAACCTGAATCTAGTTGCCGCAAGCAAAACTAACCTGCTGAGGCACTGCACTGAAACACTACTGATTTAATCATATACAGATAACAACAGTAAAAGCACTGATGTTGTGAAGATCGCACTTCACAGAATGACATTTAAGCCTAATTAACCATCATGCCTTTGTAACCTCTTCCGAAACCTGATCAGACAAACAAACACAAACCAACAATTATCTGCCCAATTTATCTACAGTTATGAGAAGAGATGTCTGAGCTGACTGCAGCCTGTGGGAGGAAATGAGGGAAAAAATATTGACATATGCAGATAAGCAGCTATATATTTTTGCACATTTAATCAGATCTTAAAACACTCAAAATGTTGCTCTTGCAGTATAAGCCCAACCTCATAATCCACATTTTTATGCTGCTCTGAGTTTATAGTACTCCTGTATGGAGTATGCTTCTATGTTTGATGAAGAGACCACATTTAACACCAAGACCTTTAGCATTAAAACCACAGAACTTGTTTATGGTGAGAAACTGTAAAAAGTCAGATTTTAAAAAGACAGATTTTATATAAATATTTTTGTTTATTTTACATTTCTGTTAGTGATGTGCATTTTGGGTTGCATTTTCTGTTATTTAGTTCAATTTTGTTGCGTTATTTTAATTTCATGTGTGTTATGATTTTTTTTGTCTTTGTATGTATGACTCTGTGCACAGTCTATATACAAGTACTGGCCATGTTTTATGGATAGTTAACTTACAATGATCTCTAATTTATCATGTGGCTTTCTATGCAGCTGTATTATTATTGTGGTTCCTTTAGGCAAGACATTTCACTCAGCGGCCATCTTTGAAATGCCTCTCGGGCAGCTATTTCAGTCATTCAAATACAGCTCCTTCAGTTGCGTGTTTAGGCATCATGCAAACTATGGCAGCTGGAGTAATGTGAACACTTTACCAATTAGCGACTGGCTTTTTTATTTAAATGACAGGATTTTCTGCCATATTGCACATTGCACTTTCTCCTGTTCATAATCTTTGCATATCCAAAGTTTTTGGTAAAAAAAATCAGATTTTGGTATATTAACATCATATCACTTGAAATTAAACAAACGTTTGTAAAATGTACAGACACTAATATGTCATGCTACAATACCTGAAACAATGCCACTATATTTTCATAGTGAATATTCTGGCAATCACAGCTGTTGCTTTTTTACCATGTATTTAACAGGATATTTTTACAGTGTATATAACCAATATACAGAAATCATTGTATCTTTATATGCATACAGTTGTCATATAGTGACTTATATGCACTGTACATACCTGACGTGATGTTTTCCAGCTTGGACAAACATTCTCTTTTCTCCGCTTCCAGCTCCCACATGACCTCACACATCTGGACAGACAGCATCTGTTTAAATCAATAACACAACCACAAGATTCTGAAAAGAGGTCCGTTTTACTTGCAATAGAATATCTTCATTTTTTAAGTTTCAGAAAACATCACATCACATTTCTGAATAGTAACAGACCTTTGATCACATTACAAGCTGAGCATAATTATTGTTTGAAGAGAACGAAGTGAACTGGTTGCGCATGTGACACTGCCTCTCCCTTTTCCTGAGTGTCATGGAGATTTGATGAAGGGTAGAACAATTCATGTTGTTCCTTCGCAATTTAACAAGCGTAGAGTATGTACCTGCACTGTACAGAGCTCTTAATAATGTCTCCTTTCACCTCTGTCAATCCCTAAAGGACTAGCCTCCGGACATCTATAAGGTGGAAAAATTCACAACATAAATTATTTGTCTTAAAGCTGTCTCTCTGCAGCTGTATCCAATTTTCCTTTAAAATGTAGGCTGTATTATATAAGAAAACACTCTCATGGATTCCTCCATAGAGTACCAGAGGACAGTGAGATTTATGGCAGGTACTCTGGCAGATGAGGCCATAGAGAGGTGGCATCAATCAAAATTTCACTGCAGAGCTATGGTTGCTCACAAACCTGTCCATATGCTTACAGAAAGTACAACCATGGGTCAAATGTTACTCTGGTACCTGAATAGTCAGTATGTGTGATCTACAGCAGTGTTTTACAACTTGTTTTGCACGGCAATAGTCCCATAAATAAGACTCATGAGTGCCTGCTCCAACACTGGACCTGAAATGTGTCCCCTTTAATTTGTATTATGCTGAATATCATTTGTTATTATGATCAATTTTATTAAAATCACTTCTAAACATAACACAATCTAAATCTTTCTACGTACTGACAGATGTACTGGACTGATCTTCAAACATCTTGACATATGTGCCATTCAGTGTATCTTTTAGCTCAAGTGCAATGTTGTATGTTATGTCACCTAAAAGCACAAGTTCTCTATATTATGTGCCCAGAGCAAACAATAGCATTCTTTTGAACATATATTGTACTGCGTGGGGTGATGTCTGCAGAAGTAAATTCACTTGCATGGTAAGCTGTACTTTATAGAGACATGAATCACTACTTTCTGTAGTGAGGAAGGAGCTGTGATCAAGGACAGTGCTGACAGGCACAGGGATGAACAGAGAAGAAAATGAGGGTTGTTACCATGGCGTCACAATAAGAGAAGAAAATCATTATTTTCATTATTTCAAATAGCATGATTAACAATATGACTACCAGTTTAGATGGTAAACACACGCTGTACATTTGAATATAGAGGAATCTTCCCATGGTAATACTGTGAATGCATGCTGTTTGTACTAGCAATATCAGTAGGGAGCACTAAACCTGAAGGATTTATACTGACTATTTCCCAGGTTAACCTGCAGGAATGACCAGATTTCTAACATCAGCAACACAAAGTTTTAAAAAATGTGCATCATAACTGTAATGATGAAAATGTATAGTAAAGCATTTCAGCATGTTTTAAAATGTTGTGAAATCCTAAATAAATATTTAAGTTTTACGTTTTACATCTGGCTAGAGCTAAGGAAATTTGAATTAATTCAATAAACAACACTATACTCATTTTGATGGAAATGCTGTTTACAGAAGACGCTTTCTTTTTAAATCTGGACCTTAAATGGCAATTCAAACTGTTTCAAGCAAAATGCACCGACCACTAAACTTATTTGCATTCTAGCCTATCATCTCTTCAATGGCACATAATCTTATTTAAATGTATAAATCAGCTTAATACCGCTGAATAGTCTATCCTTTATCAAAATGTCAGAGAAAATTTCCGTGCGTAAGAGAAGCTCTCTAATCCACATAATTATGTCCTGTCTACCTAGTTTTTAATGAATGTGATTCATTTATGTAGGAGAGTTTAAATTGATTGCGTTCTTACCCAAACTAACGGCAAGCCAATGAAATACTTCAGTCTCATGAAATGTACAGTTTAATTCGGTTCCGTTACAAAATTCTGCTCAGAAAACACAGCAGCAGCAGGTCTGAGACAGAAGAGCAAAAGAGCAACAGTTTATCGAAGTCTGCTATTTTGTCAGCACAACTTAACGTGGCTTCAGATTTGAAAAGCAAAAAATCTTCAATGAAAAGAAGAAAAATGAAAACGAAATCCATGGACCTGACAATTTGTTTGAGGACTAGGTGTGTTACCTACTTGAGAGCTTTTCTTTCGTCGATGACTAATTCGCCTGCATGGAAAACTGGATAAAAAGATAAAACGTTGATACTCACAGGTCCTAACGAGCAGGTTAGATATAAAATCAGCATTCGTTTAGACATATCCATTTCAGCCGATTCAGTAGATGCCTGAGAGCGCTTCGCAAAAGCACCGATGCACAGAGACAAGTTGACGGCAGAAAAGTAACTGACAATCCGAAGCGCGTCAGCCAACTATGCGCTCCGGTGCGCGCGGGTTCACCAGCAGTCCTTCGCCGCCAAACCTGTCCATGTTTCTCCCTTATACGAAAAACACTTCATTCATAAACGACTCTGGAATGATGCGAAGCCATTCACTACAGGCGTTTGCATGAACCACGTAGACACATGACACGCGCGAGGTGGACTGCCGACCCACGTCCTAAACTCGCACTTCCAAAGTAGGTGTGTGTGAGTGTGTGTAGTCTACAGTAGCAGAAGCACAGCCCTGAATAACAGCGATAAGTGACTCATTCTCTGTCTTAACCTGTCCTCACAGCTCTTTTCATTTAATCCACAGATACTGTTCTCTAATCTTGTAAACTGTCATCCAATGCTCTTTTTTTTACCATCTATAGTATATCACAGCTTCTGATTTCTTGTAGCTACTCCTTTCCCATTAAACTGCTTCTGATCTCTTAAATTATCTACTGTAGTTAAACGGGACGTTATGTAATATTGTGGCATGTCATTTAAGACAATAATGTAAACTAACACACCAATACAAATATGTGAGCTCGTGCCTTCTCAGAATCACCACCGTAACTGACTGTTGGAAGTGCATCGGGAATTTTTAACAAATGAGAATGCTTTTACAGGAATTTCTTTCATTTATGGAGACCTGTAGAGTCAAACAAAGCGGATATGTAAATGCATATCTGCTTGCAGTATGAAATCAATCATTTTGAAAGTATAATAGAGAAAGTCGAATATAGATTAGTCAACCCACAGTATGGAGATCTTTTACATCTATTTCTTTTCAAAAGAACCTGCCAGAAGAACAAGAGAAGTGACTCAGTGCAGCCTGTATAGACAAAAATATTCCCAAGGAAATGTGTTAAATGGTGCACATGTCCTAAAGAACTGATTCCTCTTAACTTATCAGCCCTCACATACTCTCAGATCAAAAAACTATTTATACACTAGGCTACATTACTTCAAAAGTACTGCTCAAACCATTTACTACAGAGATGCATTGATTTTATGACGTGCTGTGCCAGCATGCAAAATTGCACCTTTCATCATTACTATAACATTAATATTGCAAGCAAAGAATTTATAATGGCAACTGGAAAAAGACAAAAGTCAACAATTTATGCAAAATGTGTGCTCCATTTATGTTATTTATCTATTGACATTAAGTGGCTAAAACAGACAATAATCTTACCATGCATTAAATGATTTACACTCCAGCATAATAGCTACTGGCCAAAGATCTGTGAAAACAAACAGACATGAAAGAAGCAAAAACATCATTGGTTCATTTAACTTTTGTGTAATCGTGAGTAGAATGTGCTTTTAACTCTTGTGAAATGGTATCCTGGTGTTTTGTTGTGTTTCATTTGGATGAGTCACAGAACTCACTGGTCTGCGGAATGCCATAAAATCCTACTAACCATGGAATAAAACGGCTGAAATGTAATATAGTGCCATATGAAAAGCATTTATACAGTCTGCTTAAAGTGCCTCTTTCTCAATTCTGAGTCCTACACTGAAAAAAACAATAAGTAAGATTTACTTAATTTTTATTTGGCAAGTTTTTACACACATAAATTTTAAGTAAATTCACAAGTATTATTCCAAGTAAAATATACTTATAAGTTCAAACTTTAATTTCTACAAGCTTAAATTGAGTACTAATATAGAATTTACTTTAATTTTTTAATTTTTGTCTGAACTAAATTATTTAATGTAGAAATTACATTTGTTTTTATGTAGTATTTACTTCACCAAAAAATCATTTTTATCAGTGTAATTTTAAAGACTGTCTATCTGAATTACTCTTCTACTGTGTGTTATCAACTTCCCTGATCAAAAGTGTGTTATAAACGCATCACATCCATTTCCATTGACCTTTACAAACAAAATCTTACTCTATTGCATATTCTTTCAGTGCTGCCAGTCTAAAGAAGAAATATGCTTTCACATGTGGAATGAATGAGCTGAAATCATCTTTGGTTTTGGCCGTGGCTTTGTGATGGAGAAAGACTATAACACTTCTTATCTCATGCTTCATCTATCACTATCTTCTGGACTCTATCCTCCTTCAGCCCACATCCTGTTCAAATGGAGGAACCCTGCACCACCCCCTCAAGGCCTGTCTGCACTAAAACAATCCCTTACTATCAACAAGCAGTCTCATATATCACACACCTCATAAAGGTGACAAAGAACTTCAACTTTGAGAATTACTTGTCATGTCCTGTGAGTTTACGTACTGTGAAAAAGTGGTGGCAATATTTATTTTCCTTAACACTTCCGCTACGAAAAAAATAGTCCTCGACAACGTGCGAAACAATTGACTTAATCACTGCAGTTATATCACAGTAAATACTCAAGTCCTCCAATCTAATTTTCACTAATTGATATTTAAGATCTCAAATAGCGCCAGTTGCATTTGTTTGAAACGACAAGAGAGTGATTCTGCTGTGATTTGAGAGGCATGAAAGCAGCACCGGTTCCCATTAGGAATAGCAGACATGTTGCCATGGATGACAAAAAATATTAGGAAATATCATACATCTGGGCGGCACGACTGACCGAGAGCCAAATGAAAAACAGTTTTCTGATTATCACTTCAAGTGTGAAGCAATAGTTTATTAAACATTCATTCATTCAATAACTCCTAGTTACATTATGTCGTCATTGACATCAGTTGAAACGAAAATAACATTTTGTATTTTTTAGTCACACCCAAAAATAAACATGGGAACAATGACTAGATTTTTCTTACTTAAGTGGGTTATTAGCCGAGTCTTTTGATAGTACACAGCTATCAATATCAAGATGCAAAACTCTAAAGAGAGCTAAGCTCTGCTTTATCTGCAATATGATTATTTTCTTCTTTTAAGACTGTCTGATAGAAATTCTCAAGTATTCAGCCAAAATGTGCTAATTTGATTCAACATTAGCATAGGAAGATATTTAAAGCTACAACAAGAATGACTGAATATTGTAATGCCATAAAAATTAAGTCTATATTATATTAAAGGATAATCAGTCACCAAATATAATTATTCTCTGAAGCAACCTCATAGGAAGATACCCAGAGTTTATATACAGGCATATATTTTATTTATCTGAAAGCTGTGTCTCCAATAAAAATACCCACTAGGCAAGGTTAAATCACAGAGGTGCAGGAGTAAAAGCTAATTAAATCATAGAGAGTTGATGCTTTGGGCAGAAAAGGGGGTAGTGATTCATAAGCATTTGGTCAAATCAATCCTCCAAATGTAATAGGGTCACAGACAGACACAAAGGTGGACCCTTTGACTCAGTTTACCCTCTAGCAAGTCAGCATGAAATCTGGTTAGAGATCAGTTTGCACATTAAACCCCCTTACCTGGAAGGAACCAGAAGCAATGGTGGATGACGGTAATAGTCTATGGCTTTTTTGTCCTTGAGAGGGAGCAAACTGTGCAGCACTAGAACTGCTGCTAAAGTCTCATTAGCTATACCGGTAATTCTTAATACTCCATTTGTTTGCTTCTGTTTTTGCACATAAACAACAGAGTGTGAAGGTTTATGGTGGATTACACATTGCACATTTTTATTGTAATGCAGAGATTTGTGTGTTTGACTGAGAGCTGATTAGACAAACAAATACCAAGCTTTAAACCTGCTGTTTGAATATACCAGAGACTCTGCACAAGTCGTGGCCTGTGTAAGGAATCGTGTGCCAGTGTATTTTGGGAAAATTCACAACCTGTCTCCAAAAAAAAAAAAAAAGAGAGACCACATCCAACTTTTGCACATCCAACTGATTAAAATGATTTAACGATTCACCAGAAAAAAAACTGGTATTTTCACTGCAGTGAGCCAGAAACTTCATAATACTACCTGCAGCTGTTCCTTATTTAAGTGTATTAGTGCCTGAATGTTAAATACCTTGGACAAATGGATTACATTGATTGAAACTGGAATCATCCGTGATACTATGCATGTAGAGGCTTTTACATTAATGGGAAATATAATGACGCGATGTGGTGAACATGAAAACAGATCATTTGTTAGTATGGATTGCAAAACAGCTTTTCTAATTTTTGACATGTGCTGATAAGAGGATTGTCTTGATGTGCTTTCGCCAAATAGATTATATATTTGGACGTGATGCTGTTCCTCCATTATTTGAATGATCATAAAAGACTAGGTACGTGATCAAACTGAAATGCTCTCTTGTTTTAGATTCTCATGTCTGCTGGTGGTGTCATATTCAGTCATGACTGAGCAGTAGTAAGTTATTTAAGTGCAGGATGTCAATGATTTGTTGCAGGCCGAGACAGAGGTCTTGACCAGTGTGATCTCTTTGTGAAATCTAATCTCAGGTTTAATGACTGACAGTCATCTTGCCTGTGATTATTCAAATGCGTGTGTTACTTACAGTTGTGACATTGCTGTAATAAATACAATTCCATTAGGTTGGGAATACTGTGATAGTGAGGACACAAACACAATATGGGACAAAAAAAAATACACTTTCTTGTTTTCCCTTTACCACATTTTTACTTCTGTACTACACTGAAGCACTGAAGTCTTCTTCACAAGTTACAGCTCCTACACGTATATAGTTGCTTTCCTGTAGTGATATTTTAGTTAGCTCAGTTTGTTTCTCTGTTGCATCAACTCGTTGACTGCTTTCTGCAGGGCAATGAGAGCTGGTGTTGAAGATACAACACCTCATGTGCTCATTTTTACAGTGTGAGATGTTTTTCTTTTTCTTCTCATCCAGCTGACAATAATTCTACACATTGCAATGACAACCGAGAATCTCCAGAGGCAATACAGCAATACATCTTACTTTCAGTTGCTAAACTAAACTTAAGACTCAATATTTCAGCTTGACCACAGAGGAAGTGACTTTTAACACCAGTTTTAGTTCAGCATGAAACAAAACCTCATTGTTGCTGCTGAATGATGCTGGTTAGGACTACTGAGTCTACTTAGGCTAAGGTAAAATTTTTAATTTTACACATTTAAGTGACTTTTCAAGTACATGCCATTTTATAAATAAATTTATTTTAATATTTCAGTTTTATTTTGAGAAGACATGACAGCAAAAGAGATATGTGGTAAGAAATGCATTTATTTTCACTGCTTTTTGTGCCTTGGTGTGTTGTTATGTGATATCATGTTCAAATCATTTTAATATCAATCATTACTTTACTTAACATATTTTCATGCACATTTGTCATGTTTTTTTATTTTTATTTTCAAGACACTTTTGGCGAATGGTATCGCTACTTCTTGTTTAGTGTCTGGGTCATCGACATCGCCCTGATATTTTTGGTTTATTACTTAGAAACATGTTTGAAAGAAATAATTGAAAATTACCAAAGGGACAGATGCCAAGAAGAGGACTATGTCAACCACGGAGCAAGCAGCTTTACATGTGAGCAAGCCAGCTGAAGCAGTAATCGAACAATTCATGTACAATTGGCCTCATGCAAAAATGACAGTTCAAAGAAAGAGCTGATGCGTTGAAATGAAGTGTCTCAATATAGTCCTATATGTTCACCACAATCAAATGTATATTCTGTGCAGCAATCTGCAGTAAAGATTGATAATGCGTTGCTCAGCTTTTCTAATAAAAATACATTGCACTGTAAAATAATGCTTTGTTTTAAAGTTATACTGAAAAGATAATATGCTTGTATAATACCCGTTACAAAAAATTCTGATGAGTTTCGGGTGGGTCAGAATATTATCCCTAAGTAACCCCATATTAAACATGTGAGAAGTCTCAATATGCTATATTTTTTGTTGCTTATTGTGTTGACACATATGAAGGAAATGTTTTAATTAATCATATCATTTCTTTTTCTTGCAGTCTTAACATTTGCATGCTTTTAATCAATCGTGTCATCTTTGCTATGCTGTTATATAAACTGTTGTATACTTTTTGTCGTGGAGATTGATATGAGGTCCTCCCGGCCATGATTAAAGCATATTCAAATGCATTGTCTAGACTCTGTGTGGTTACTGCTGCGCAGCAGGTTAGTGGAACACTAGAGACCTTAGTCCCAAGTGATAAAGTGTTGAAAAGAGATGAGATGTTGTCCAACCCAGGTGAATATGGGATTTTTAGCACACAACTGTTTTTGTTTTTTCATAAAGAGCTGCAGTAGTCAGTACAATACATACTTTTGTCTTTAAATTCAATATTTAATGCAACATTTGTATTGTTAGTCTAAAATATAAAATAATTATTTAAACAGGACAAAGAAAAGATTCTTAACATACTACTTTAATACTAGCACAGGGTAAGTGAGTCTGAAATGGAGGAGATGTTAATCTCCTGGGAGGAAAAAATGTCCTTTATTTGTCTTTTAGTTTCTCATAAGTAATTCATCCTGTAGTGAACAAGCCAAAGTACACAGGGTCAAGCCTGCTGCAGCTGCTGCCAGGAGACACACGCATTCCAAAGGGCAACAACATGCATGACAAGATGCTTCAGTTCACATCCACACCAAAGTAAATGTACAAGAAGAGCCGTGATCAAAGCATGTATATTCACCAGACACAACCATGAATGTCTCTGTAATCTCTGTTGAAAGACCAATGGTTTCAGAGGCTTGCAATCAACAACAAGGTGGTTTCCAGAGCACTTGCATTAAACATACATTCGTTTCTCACGAATCATTCATCCTAGTGTGTATCATGCAACGTCTGTGTTACATTTTTAACGGTCAATAACAATGACAATTGATGCATTTCAGGTATTTTATTAAACATTCATAAATGAGCTTTTCATAAATGTTATATCTTTAAAAAAACTTAAAACATACAACAAAAACAAGTTAAAAATCCCAAATTTTTATTTATCTTTTTGTACTGAAACATGGTAATGCAAGTATTGTTGGCTCTTGTATGATATACTGCTTTTGATACTGTAATAAATTGCTCCCTTATTTGTATTTTGCTTTGGATTGTTAAAATATTAAATGTTAATGTTAATTCATACAGACAAGTAAAAAGGTAATAAGCAAATGAATACACTGTCAGGTATAATACTGATATTTTTGGTCACAAGTTACTGTATATAAATGTATACACTCAAGTACATTATAAAATATATTCAAATAAAATAAAAAGCTACTGTGCATAATACTGTAATAGTGTTTCATAATACTGCTGTTTTTATTGTATTTTTGATCAAATAAATGCAGACTTTTATTTCATCTTTAAAATGGTAGAGTAATAAAGAACAAAATAGGCACAATTAATATCTTGGACATGGCCTGGCTCAAGCTGAGAATAGATATAATGTTGTTACCGTATGCTGTTTCATGCATATTTTCCATAAAACTTTGAAAAAGACATCTGTTCCAGCTGAAATACATTCATGCAGGTACTGCACACCTGGAAGGGTTACTGTTCAGGGTAAGTCATCTTTGAAGTTTCCATGAGTGTTTAGTGTTTATGATGCATGGTTATTTATCAGTGCCGCTGTTTGGTGACATCAGGACCTCAGGACTTATTTCACGGAAGAGAGGCCGAGTCCTGTGTCTCCAAACCACCAGCCCCACGCGCACCACTAACAAAATACAGCCCAACACCAGGAGCACCACTATGGAAAATAAAAGCACGACACTGTAAGCACTGTGAGCACAATGCAGCCTTAATATGTAACATCTTTATGAGTTTGTGATTTAACAATGCTCTATTTATAGTTAACCAAAAAGACATGGATGTGTTTATCATTGACTAACCTGAAAAGATGGCGTTCCGGCCAGGTCCTGCTGCGACGTAATGCTTGCTTAGGCTTCCAATTAGAGCATAGATAATCACAGGGTAAACGGTGAGGATGTAACGGACATGCTTCTCTATTAGAAAGTTTTCAACTGTAAACCTGCAGAAGAACACGTAAGAACACGTATCTTAAATATGAGTCAATCACAAATTAAACCATTTTCAAGAAAGGTTTCTCTAAAAATGTCATGTGGGGTAACCAACAAGTAAAAAGTAATAATTTATTATTCTTAACCTAACCATACATTTGTATACACATCTTAATCATTATTCTTAAAACAATTTTAAATATATTTTTCAGCGTTTTTACGAATTTCATGTATTATTCATTCATAAATATCATGAAGTTTCTGGAGAGTTACACCACATGACAGCTAAACTTGCCTTGTCATAAAATGTTCAAATTATTTGATACAACCCTGACACATGGTCATGACATCATTTCCAGTTTTATATCTTTAATTGAATTTCTTTACATGTTTTGTTTTCTTAGAAATAATAATAATAATAAAAGCCAAAATGACAAACTCCTTAATACGGTTGTCAAGAATTTCATTTTTAATCTTCATTATTCTATCAGTTTTGACTTTATGCTCCCCCCAAAAAATATTTTCAATATTTAAGTAAGTAATTAAGTAAAAAATAATAATAAATAAATAAATAAAGAAGTACGTCACTTTGTAAACTGTATAAACTGTATTTTTGGATAAACAAACATTCTAAATAAAAATTGTCATTGAGCCATATCTCAAGATTATAGCAGAAAATAAATTATGATTACCATATAATTACTTCCAACAGAAGTATGCATAAAGAAGCAGTAGCAGCATGTGTCGGGGAAACTGACGCCAGATCCAACACAATAGTGAAGTTGAGCAGTGTGGCAATAGTTGTCCATGTTGCATAGGTGGCAATGCCATTTTGAACCTGAGGTACACATATAACATGGTCATTTCAAACTTTTCAAATCTGTAGTGCACCTAGTTTACCTGCTGTCTTTTGTTTGAGTTAATACTGTGCATTTAAATACCTTACATATGAGATAATGTTCAGGTTCAATGTTCATTTCTTTTAAAATAATAGAAAAATAAATAAATAAATACAACATAAATTATTATAAGTACTCTGCCTCTTGTGAAAGCGATTCCAAAATGATGTTCAATGCATACCAACAATATGATGCAGAAGAGGTCTTTTGGATGTTGCTGTTTAAGCCAAGATCCATGAGCTCGTAGACCAAGACAAGAGAAGAAGATCATCAGGTAGTTGGTGAAAGCAATCAGGGCAAGAACAATCAGTGCAGGAATCATCAATCTGAATCAATAAAAGACAAACACGTGACCTTCTGAGACAGACATTTCACAAATCAACAGGCAAAGCACCATGCAAAACTATGATTATCCCACAAAACATGTTGGCTGCCCACAACTTACTCTCTATCCCACAAGACCAGCCAGGTACTGTTCAGAATCATGTTGATGATCCATGAGAGAAAGAATTCCGAGGGCAGGATTGCTGGACTGGAGTACAATCTGACAGCCAATAATTCAGGCGAAGACTGTCAAACTACAATAATGGCTTTCAAACAGTGTGAATAAGCAAAGCGTTGATATGAGTGGAGTGTGTGTGGTTTGAAGTACCCTCTACAGAGCCAGGTCAGGATATATGCGTTCATCAGGAAGAGCCAGGAATAGATGACCCCCCATATAGAGAAGGTCCATCCAGCAGGAGTGATCTCTGTCCGATATCTGTCTGATATATTTCCAGTGCTGCGCTGAAATGGACCTTAAAAGCCAACTTGAAATTAGCTGCATATATGATTTATTATACACCTGTATATAAATTAAGGTGGTACGTACCTTTTCCTGGTCCCGCGAGTGCGTTGATGATCAAAGCAGCAACGTAAGCAAATTGAGAAAGAACAATGAGCAAAATACGCACAGTCTTGTGATCCCTCAGAAGAGACATTTTTTTTTAAATCTAAGAAGTCAAACTATTATGTCCTTTCGTTTTTGTAAGCTAAAAATTGTTATATCGTTGAAATTGCGCTGGCCACGGTGTGAAGTTAGCAAAGTTAGCTATAGAGTCGCTTGTTTCAATAGGCCTATGTGCTAATAGAAACTCATTAAAAACAAAATATTTCTTCGTGGAGAGTAATACCGCCCTTGCTTTCGTCTGAATTATACTCACGACTTTTTAACAACTTTTTATTTTTCTGCCACCATAGAGAGGTGGGGTCTTCTAACTTGTTTACGTTACAAAAGATGCTCTGTTGTGTAAAGAATAAGAGTGTAAGAGAGCCATCTGCTGGACAACAACACGACCAGCCTTTGTCTCGACTGTTAATTTGACTAAAATATCACATGAACAAATTTATCAAAAAAACATCTTGGCAGGTAAATTTGCTTATTCCAATTCTGTATTGTTCTATATAAAAAAGGATCTGATCTTAAGCCTTGCTTTATGGATGTCTAATATAAGCCTTCATCTTTTTTAATCCTGTAAATCTGGCCATATAAAATAATAGTCAGAAAAAAAAAAATAATAACAAACATTGTGTTTTAGATTATGTATCATATTTGATACATCAGGCTTGTATGGCTCACATAGCTCAAGGAGGGGAAAAACACATCTACATTTTATTCAGAAGCCCAAACTTAGCAGAAATATGCAACTTGGTGTGGTTGCTGTTATTTATATGGCAAAAATCATTGTATGGATTGAGTACAGCAGTTTTTCAGCAAAGTTTTGAACATGTTGATAATTTAGAGGCATTAGAAATTAACGTATCAAACATGATACAGTAGACTTTGTAGGGTTAAAGATATTGACAATATCTGGACCAACATTTCAAGGTGAACATCACACTTTTAACATCTGAAATAAATCAAGTAGATTAAAAATTATGAATAACGCCATGTTTTATTGATTTAAATGCCCCTCTTTCTCCTGTTTACTTTATTTGTTCTATTTCCCTGGAGATTATCACAACATTAAAAGTAAGCATTTGTTTTTACAAAATATGAAACTTCCATCAATAACATTAATACTCAGATCTTAAATCAGTTATAGAGCAATGAGCAATTTTGGTATGTGATTGGAAGCCACATGTTTGTGACATTCAGAGTTTTGAACAGAGTTGAAAATGTGTCCTGTCAGGTTGGTAAAACAACTGCAAACAACAAAGCAAAACAATTAATGGCTGGTCTAAAGTAGCTGCATTTCTTCTCACAGCTACATGAGGGCAGCAGACTTCTTTTCATTTGTGTTGATTATAAATCAAACTGTCCTCAGCAGGTTGTAAAGTGTTCCTCTTCCTAAATAATTAAGCCTACATTAGCTGTATTTAAAAAAAAATAAAAAAAAATAAAAACACACTCTACATGTCATTATCACCGACACTGGAAATAACTTGAAAATGCAACTATTTACAATTGCATTTTCAATTGCAATAATTACATAATTTTAAAAACATCTAAAAACAATAATTAAAACAACATCTCTTTGCCTTTCATAATGGGGTTAATTTATTTTTCATCCTTTGGCCTCATCTTCCTACTCCACTTAATGACCTTAGACTCTGAACTAATGCATTATGGAAATTGCCCTTAGAAACATCAAGCCATAGCTATATTTAGAAAGCTGCTGCAAATAAAATGAACTTGAAATTTGGTGAAATTTAAATACTTATGTCAAATGCATGTCAAACTGTGTTTACTGTATACAGGAAGCACAACATTGTGTAAACATCTCTGGCTGCAAAAAAATCACTTGATTTAATTCAAATCTACAGAAAGGCAACATATAAAGATAACAGTGTCATGCTCTTTAAAATGGATGAGCCAATATGTGCTGAAGCACAGTAAAGACCACAAGAGAGACTAGGACATTACATATTATATGCAAATACTTTATGTTGTAACATATGACCAAAACAGATTATAGCACAACACAAGGTGCTTCTGAAAAACAATGTTTCAAAACTGGGGGGAATTCAAACGAATCTCTTCTGCTCTTCAAACTGTCTGGTTGCATAGAGAAACAAAAAATAAGTCTAGAATCTGAAACAGATATTAAAATAAATAAAACCTTCTTTAAATGTGCAGTTTGGATCTCTCCAATGATTAATGCTGACAATTCAGACTGAACATGGCACATAGTCTGACAACAGGACATAGGGTTGCATTAAGGCACATAACAAGCAGGTGAGAGCTACGGTGAAATACTGAAGACCAGGAGTCAGCTCTTGGCCTGCTTCCGTTTCTGAATCAGCTCCGCCAACAGTTTATAACGGGACATGCACTCCTCCTAAATAGGTTAAAGAGAATGAATTCATTAATATGAAATCCAGCTTTTATATGCAGATAAATATCAACCTAAATAAATTTTCCAATGACTGTGGGTGAGAACGTTGATGCTCACCTTGGTTTTCCCAGGCACCACCTTAGCAATCTTGTCCCAGCGTTCAGTGGTGCCCCGTGGGTATTGCTGTAAGGCCAGCTCCAAGAGCTTCTGCTGGTTCTGTGTCCAGACATCTTCAGCAGCACTGGGTTTTTCTTTGGAGGCTGATGGTTTCTTCTCATCTTCACTTTCGTCATCTACAGCTGCGGGGTCGAAGTCTCTTTGTCTGCGTCCTTTCACTCTCTCCTCCGCTGCTCCGGTTCCAGCATTCCCAGCCACAGACTTTTTCGTCCGTCTTCTGAGCGCTTTGCTCTCAGATTCCTCTGCCCCAGCAGGCTCTGCTGAATCCTCCAGCTGCTGTTCGAAGGGCTCCTCTCGCTGGGTCATCAGACTGTCTGGCACTGTGACGGCTCTGGAACTCTTTCCCATCACTGCACCTCCCTTCAGCTCAGAAAGCTTCACCAACCCTAGAAATAAAGACAAAGTGTGCAGAAAGAGAGATAAGTGTCTGAAAGATATGCCTGATAATACGTCACAGTAGGTGATAAATCATACACTGTAGGTGAAATCTGATTCAAAATTTTTGAATGAAACAAACAGCTTACCTGATGTATTGGTGACGCAGTCTTTGACTTGCTTCACCTTTGCTGTCACCTGTAAAGGTACACCAAAACGATTATTGGTTACAGTGGTACTTCACACACATTTATGTACCAGATTTTTTTTTAAATTTATTTGATTTTAAAAGTGTAAAACTGTGCATTATTATTACAATTTAAAATAACTGTAAAATGTAATAAAAAAGAAAATGTATTTTATTCCTGTGATGGCAAAGCTAAATTTTCAGCAGCCATTACTTTAGTCCTTAGTGTCCCATGATCCTTCAGAAATTACTCTAATATGCTGATCTGTTGCTCAAGAAACATTTATTATCAATGTTGAAAACAATTGTGCTACTTAATATTTTTGTGGAAACCATGATACATATTTTCAGGATTCTCTGATGAACAGAAAGCTCAAATGGACAGCATATATTTTAAATAGAAATCTCACTATCACTTTTGATCAATTTAATTGATTCTTGCTTATTAAAATCATTTCTGAACCCAAACTTTTAAATGGTAGTATTTTTCTTGTGTGAACAATACTAAACAGTCAGGAAATGCTACTATCCACATGTATATGATTAAACAGATGTGGGGTTTTTTTAGAAAATATTTAGTTATGTGTGTTATGTAGTTATTTGTGTAACACTGACTAAATGTTAAATAAAACTAAAAATATTTTAGTAAATTCTCTATTGTAAAGGGGTCATGACATGATATTTTGATACAGAAGAGGTCTTTGTATGCTTAATACATCCTGCAAGTTTCATAATTTAAAATGTCCTCATCATCAATAAAAAAAAGCATTTATGTAATAACCCTCAGAAAACAGCTCGTTTTAAATCTGTTAGATCATATGGGACAAGGTGACATCAGCTAGCCCCAGTCGTTTGTATAAACACCGCCCCCAGAGCGACGCATCGTCATATGCCCCGCCCACTGGCGTTCAGCTGTTAACGGCTGACTCTTGATCCCACTGAGGGTGAGTGTCACGTCGCGTCAAAAACATATAGAAATTACAATCACTGCTGCTATCTTGTCCACACTGGATACAGTATACAGATGCGCGTTCACTTTCTGAACAGTCCACGCGCTTGAGTCTGTCGTGAGGACAAATTGAGAGGAAGAACGTTTGCTTTGGCGCGTTTGGTTTAAACAGCTCGTTCGCGTCTTTGTACAGATATCAGAAGGATCCCAGTTTAAGAAACAAGTGGATAGTTTATTTTTAATGGCACCCCGGATCGTGTCGAAGGAATGATCGGAGCATGTTGTTTTGTAAAACGAGGCACAGTGTTATGGGGAGCTGACAAAGAAACATTTGAAGAAAGATGAAGCAGTACTATCCGACTACAACCGTAAGTAAATTATTTCATATTGCTTTGTCTGGAAATGACCGTTTTATTTTGATCATGTTGTCAAAACACTCAAAACATGCAATAGCGAGGGGGTGTTGATACTGTTTGTTATGCAATGAAGTTAGCCAATCATAACAGTGGCGGATTACTGAGAAAGACTCTTAAAAACAGCCTGTTTCTGAGAAGTTCAGAATGAGGGTTGAAAATGATCATTTTTCCACATATTCATGATTTTAATGTGCAAACAACTTTATTAACATTAAAATAAAAAAAATCCATGTCATGACCCCTTTAAATTGAAATTTCTGTTATTATATAAGATCAATATATATATCTCAAGTCAATCCCCCTTTATTTATATAGCGTTCTGCACAACAAAGATTGTTTAAAAGCAGCTTTACAGTGATTTAATTCTTCTCAGAATTCAATTCCACTGTAAAGCAGCTCTAAAAAAATAGTAAACAATCATAATTCATTTGAAATCAGTTCATCGTTGATTCAGTTCAGTTAAAATACCTATCAAATATATATCAGCATTATAGCTGCTGTGGGTCAATTACTAGTCATAGCTGTACTAATTAGAGATTTACCTCAGTCACTGATCTGCCTAACTCATGAGCAATCTTCTCCCACCGGCCTGGCGTTCCACCAGGAAACTTGGCCATACAGCGGGAGAGCTGGCTGAGATCCTCCTCCGTCCACTCTTGAGCCTACAATCATCACCAGCCATTGGTTAATTCAATACATCCAATTTAAATCAATGTCCTTTGAGCAGAGACAAACACTTACTTTCTTCTTCTGCTGTTTTTTGTCTTCTAACCAGTCATCCATTTGATCCTCAATATCTTCAATAGATGTTCCCTGATCATAAATTGGCACAAAAGCAGCATTTGTATTGGCTTCATAGACTGGAAACTCCACTTTAGGTTTCTTCACCTTGGGCCGTTTTTCTTCTGCAGAGCAAAATCAGTCAGCAACATGTATTATTACGGATCACAAAGTCACAACTCAATCACAATAACGTGTATGGCTATATGTGCAGAGGTCAGAGTGTAATGTATAACTGTGGGTGATCGTGATCTTACTCTGCTGCATTTCCTGTTCTGCCAGAGCCTCTGCTTCCTCCTTCTCTTTTACTTTCATTTCCTTATAATCTTTATAATACTGCTTCACATCCTAAAAACACAACATATGGTCATGGCTACAGCTTTAGCCTTGGAGTGTCTATTTTGAAAATGCATCTCAAAAACATAAAATCTGGTAGAAAAGTACCTGTATGATATGAGGGAGAGACTTCACTGAATAGTACAACCAGATGCTTAATTTGAGAGGTAAAATGTCATGCCAGTGTGGCCTGTCAGATCTACAAAAAAGAAAGCAAAGATGTGTGAGTACCAATGTCAACATTTCTTTTTTTACAAAAAAAAGCATCTAATGTTATTCATGGTTTCTGCAGGTTTTATGCAGAAACTTTAAGAAATAATTTAAAGGCAACAGTATGTCAATGTTCTCAAAATGTAAATGTGTAGGGAACACAATAAGTTGTAATAATGCTTGAAATTTTAAAAATAAAACTTCCAACAGATCTCTATTACTTTTTCCATTCATTTCACACAAAAAACAGCTTAAAAATGTTAATAATAAATAGCTTGTTCCCAAACTCTACAATAACGAAACAACCATAACTTTTACTGTACCTGCAAAAAAGTGATGTTCTTTCTCAGTATTTTTGTCTGGTTTGTCCAGTTCAAAATATTCTTAAATCAAGATACACTTACTTAACAAGTAATGACATAAGAAGTTGAATTCTGAGAAATTTATCAAAATGAAGCAAGTTTATCATCAAAACAAGAACAAATATCAACGTATTTTGAGAAAACAAGTTTTTATATCTTTATTTTGCACCTCAAGTAAACATGTTGGCTTAAGGATATGTAGATATTTGTATTGAAAAAAAAAAAACCCACACAAAGATACTCATTTTTTGCATGCAATGCAAAAAAAGTTAACATCTTTCTCTGTGTTTTTTCTCACTCCTTTTTACGGCATTTTAGGAAAACTTGAATTTAGCCTTTTTAAACCCACACAAAAACCCTGGTAATTAGGTTACCTCTCATTTTTGTCCTGTGCCAAGGACTTAATCTCTTCTGTTATCTTACTGCTTTGCTTCTTTTTCTTCTCCCTCTTCTTCCTGCTCAGAAGATCATCCTGAGAAGAAATCAAGACATAGCAGCGATCACTGGGAATGCTATAGTACATTTAGTATTACAAAAGCTAGTCTCAGCCTCAGACAACCCCCACAGACCGTTGGCTGAACGTCTAATGTAAATGGCACGGAAAATGGGAAGCATTTTGGGATTTTCAAAGTCGTCATCTAATTAGTTGAATTCCACAGGACTTCCAGGAGACGTTTGCGTCGTGTTCTTTAACGGTCCGAAACAAAGCTGCTGTGATGACAGTTTTCTGCTCTAAGGGGGTTTGGCATGTTTACAACTGTGAAAATGAAAGCTCATGAGAATCAATTAAAGGCAGGGTATGCAATTTTTCAAAAACGTTTTAGAAAACCGAGTTGGAGCCGAGTCCCAAAACAAACGTGTAGCCAATCAGCAGTAAGGGGTGTGTCTACTCGTGATATGGAGGAGAGAGCGTTCAGTGAACAGCCGAGTCGAGCGACAGAAAGATAGAGATGGTGGATAAAAAAAACAAAAAGAGGAAAACGACTGCGGAACGATAAGGCAAGAAAGTAGGACCTGTGTAAATATCGGATCAGCTTTCCAGCGCTGGAGAGAACTCAAGAAGCGGAAGGCCTGCGATCGGACGCCGAGGTTGCTTTGTTTTTTCTCCATAGGTGAGTAACACTGTATCTACACTGGATGCACCGCGACGCAACAGCTAAAGCCTGCCTACACTGGACGCGTGTATTTCAGCCGAGAATGTAGTTGTTTGAAACGCAAATCTGCGGTTTATTTATAAAAACAGCGCCTATTTGAAAATGTGCTTCGCCGATTTCGGAGATGTGAGCT
Organism: Tor tambroides; assembly: GCA_021397915.2. NCBI lineage: Eukaryota > Metazoa > Chordata > Actinopteri > Cypriniformes > Cyprinidae > Tor > Tor tambroides. The sequence continues at coordinate 23,475 of JAFVLL020016518.1, forward strand.
CCACGCAATCACCGGGCGCTCAGTGCTCATGTATCCTGAAGAGAGGAGCATAACCTCGGCTAGTCCTTCTGACATTTGCCGCTGGCTCTGATGTCTCTGTAGTGGATAAACATAAGATATAATTCGTTTTGGGTAAATCTAACAGGTAATCTTTGGTATTTATTCTATTGTTCTATTAATATGTTAAAATGAAAACAGGCAATGTTGATATGTCGTTTCACTGTAATGTATGTACGTTCCCTGAACTACATTTCTGCGGCTATTAATATGTTTAAATGAAAACGAAAAGAGGCAGTGGTGTTTGATATATTTCGTCTGTTAATACAGTGAGGAAGATTGCAGCAGCCAAGGCGAGCTGACTGATGTAATCAAGTACGCTGCTGTAACGTTACGTTACCAGCCCATTTGCCTAATCTTCTCGGTAGTTTAGACCGCGATGGAAACGCAGACAGCAACAGGTCTGGGGGAAAAAAAGTTCCTGGGACATATTGTTCCAGGTAATTTCGGTGGAAAAGCAGCTTATGTTTCACAGAACTAATCGTTGCCTGGGTTGCGTAGGCTACGTATATGTGGGGCGGATCTATCAAAATAGGGGCAAGACCCTTTTGGGGTAGGGGCGTGTTTGTTTTGGTGATTTCAAATATCAACGTTGGCTTCCAGAAATTGCTTACCCTGCCTTTAAATGCTGGATTTTAAAAAGTATGTGAAGTTCAGAGCACCATTATTGCAGTAAACTTGCACAAAGTTCTTGAATGAATAGTAGGGACATCGACTTCACATTTTCATGCCGCTAAACATGATGCTGAACAAAACTGTGGTTGGTTGCTCTACATGTTGGTCATTGAAGGCCTCTATGGAGTCCGGACCTTCTGCCGTCAGTCTGAAAATCTGGCTAGGTGAGATACAGAAGCTAGCATTACAAGACAACTACTGTGCTATAGCCTACATAGGGCTGTGCAATTAATCGCATGCGATTCTCGTGCGCATCTCATCAGTAAAGCCGGTTCCGTGATTGGCGGTAAATCTCCATCACCTGTTTTCAAATGGAGCGGTAGATAATACGCAGAGCCGTAGTTCACTGACAAGCTACGCGATATCGCGTTCATAATCGAATGCGATTCATCTGCGATATTGTACGCGATATTGCCTAGCTTCTCAGTGAACTACGGCTCTGTGTATTATCTGCCGCTCCATTTGAAAACAGGTGATGGAGATTTACCGCCAATCACGGAACCGGCTTTACTGACGAGATGCGCATGAGAATCGCATGCGATTAATTGCACAGCCCTAAGCCTACAACAATTCAGCACTTACCAACTGCTTCTCAAGGTAGATGGACCATATAACTGCATAGTGACCCACTGTCAGAATGAGGAAGAGGAGGAAGCCCAACTCTCCATTACTCATCTTCCTAACGCGTCGATAGTAGAAGACAGGCTGCCTCCAGTCCGGCAGCCCATTAACCAGGATGTCATCATATCTGTGAGTGTAGTAAGAAACTACTGTTAAAAGCAATTGTAATATTCAGTTCAAAGACCCCAGTCATAATCACACTGGTACAAACAGTGATTAGGGATCTTACTCAAGGGCATAATGTTAATAAATTATTAAAGCTCATATTTCATCACTATTTAAGAACGTCTAAGAACTTGTGCGCAAGAAACACTTTTCACTGCTATACTAGGACAGTGGTGCTTAACCAGGAGGCCTCAGCAACCTTCAAGGATGCCACAGGATGACTTCAAATTATTTATATTAAAGTACTAACTTTAAGATGATAATAAGAACAATACACACAATCATACAACAAATCTCAATAACTTTTTTTTAATTAAAACAAACAAACAAACAAATAGAATCTTAAATACCATAATTACAGCAGAAACATCTTTAAATAATGTGTTGGACAACAAGTAGTGCGTAGGCCTTCAAGTCAAAAAGCTCGAGAACAGCTGGTCTAGGATTAATAATAAAAAATAAAAAAAGTCCACAAGCAAATAATGAGAACACCTCACCTTTGTCTTCTTTCCTCATCCTTGAGGACTTCGTAGATGGCTACTAACTAGTAAGAGATGACAGAGAAGATATTTCAATTGTAATACACTGAATTCCAAAAGCAAAAATTAACACAATCTACATTAACCCAAACTTTCATTCAAACTTAACAAAACACCTACCTGTCGAAACTGGTTTTCAGCATTTTCATCTTTGTTTTTATCGGGGTGTAATGTAAGAGAGAGCTTTCTATATGCCTTCCTGATCTCAGATGAGGATGCATCCTGTAAAAAAAACAGAATCATGAACATAAACATCATACAGCATTTTATTGCCAATACTGACAAAGTCAGGAACACTTATACTCTGAGACTTCACTGCAGTGAGTGTTTGTTTAAAAATGAAAACAGTCACAGACTGTGTGTTTGGACTGTCTTTGGCATTTCAGGCAAAATGAAATAACAGCAATAAAAGCTGCAGAATATCTTGTCACCTTTATAGTTTCTTACAATAAACATACTGTCAATGTTGCCAACTGTAATATGCAACTTATACTGCAAGCTGTAACTGGTAGACTATTTTGGACTAGCATCAAATCAGATACCATCTGATCATACCAGTGTGGTTAAGCTGGTTTCTGGAGCACAGTAGCTGGTTTACCACTCAGGACTAACTAGAAACTAGCTAGCACGTTCCAAAACGGAGCTACAATCTTTTTTTTAGCACAGAATTAGCATTTCTTCTGCAATGCATTGATAACAAATTTCCGCAAGGTAGATGCCTGACGCTTTAGTTAATAAAGTGTAACCAAATGCTAGTTTTAGTGGTTATGATTATAAAAGCATGGGCTCTTCGACGCATCAAATATGACTTAGCAACCGAGTAGTGAAATTACAGCAGAACAATAAACATTCATTTATGAGTTAAGTAATGACACGTCATGTTGTGTTGTGCAGGCCCACAGCCGGGAGGTTTCTTTGTCAATGGCCACCGCCGTCCAGGTTCCGTAGGAGGCAGAGTCCGTTTACCCCGAGTCGGGAGACATAATAATGGGGCTAAAGAAAGCTATTCAGCTAACGGCTCGAGTTGCTTTGATAAGAATGCAATCTCAGTAAACGCACTGGAGGCGACCCTGCGATAAATCTACGTCGGCGTGCTGCTGTATGTTAAAGTTCATATCACATTTACCGACAACGTTTGAATGACCGAGTCAAAGGCACGCGTGATAAATTTGCGAATTATATCAAATTGCTCTTACCTGATTAACCGACAGGAACTCATAGAAGGTTTGGGGGATTTCCTCCACTAGGTCGAAAAGCTCCAGGTCTGCGTCCCATGCTAATGTTGGCAAAGGCTGAATAACGATAAGCCCGGAGAACAACACTAACGTAAGGATCTCGGGCAAAGCCATTGCTGAAAGTTTTTTTTTTTTTTTTTAATACGTTTGAGAAGGTTTAATACCTACTACCCATTCAGACAATCTTGGTTTGGAGGCAAATTTAGCATAACTGCCCGTCCTTTGGCTCAAACGGGCCCACCGCTCAGTCAGCCTGCTCTACGTAGGCTACACACGTTTCACATGCAGCCGCCACAGCGCGAGCCAATAAGCATGAAAGCTTCGGTAGTGACATGGTGCGTCATATACACCCTTACCAGGGGACTTTCAGGACTCCGGGCATCTCAGTTTTAGTGGTATCGATTATATTTCATAATACTATAAATCAAGTATTATGTGCAATATGTGTCCTGATAGATAGGTAGCGTTTTTTTCCAAATTAACAAATAAGCTGATATGGCCTCGTCACAGCCTTTTCCACAACAGTAATGACATTATCTAGCCTATCTTTTGTCTTTTTTATTTTAATCTCTTGTAAAAGAAATGATGTCATAAGTAGAAACGTACTATTCTTTTAGAACAGATTGGAGTTTTTTTTTTTTTTTTTTTGATTGGAGAGAGAAAAAATTGATTCCTCCCTTGTAGCGTTGTTTGTAGGCTACTTCTCTTACTATTAGCCTAACCTCCTTTCATCGTTGGTCAATTTTGCGACATTGACATTCTACCTAAACAGTTTCAATTAGGCTATTCACTGACCGTCTCTCTTCTCAGTCGAAAAAGATGGTCACATAACCAGGGCTAGTCCCGTTTCTTTTCGACAGCAAGCATGTTCCATGAAGTTCAGATAAAAGTTCATGTGATTAAAACTGTCATACTGGCAGCAATAGGCCTGTATTCGAGTGAACAATCCAGTGGTGGCGTAATATTAAGCACGACTCATTACATGATATCGCCTAAGGTTTTTCTCGGCAAAGTTTGATTTGTGACAAAGAAAATATCTGAGTGAAAATACTGAAAGATCAGACAGTCAAAACTTTGGGATGTTAGTTAAGCTATAGCTAGACAGAGAAAGCTCACAGTTAGCCTAAACTTCATATCTTTAAAAGTAGGGAGAACTAAACCAAATTTACTGTTAAAATGCAGGCCTACGAAATAATTCATTTAACATCTAAACAGATTTAATTGTAACAGCCATTTGCGGTCACTGGCAGCCTACATATGGTCTACAATAAATACAAGTCTTGGAAAAAAAATTGTCTTATTTTTCTATAATTTATGTATGATTATTATTTTATCATTTATATATTTTTTAATTAGCCTAACGGAGGTTAATTGTTTTGTAGCTTTGATTTGGTCGTTATTAGAACATAGGCCTATGCAAAAATAATTATGTAAACATGTTTAATTCTGTGAAATTATTTTGAGAAAACTTCAACAAGATGAAGAATCACATTTACACTTCTGTAACTGAGAAACTCATGAGGGCGTCGTTGGGCTTGCAAGGATAGAAATATAGTCTGTGTCAGGGGCTGGCCTTATTTAACTAACAACGGAATTCTGAAACAAAATATACATCCCCATTGTCTTTCAGTTTAATGGAAAGTCTTTCATTTAGCCATTTTCTTTGTTTGTTAAACTCTTGTCCTTGAGTCGGCACAGACATAGGGACGTAAGCTGTGACGGGATTTCAATTTTTTTTTTTTTTTTTTTGCAGTTAAACCAAAGAATAACAGCTTGAAGTTTAACCACTTGATACAGTTATTAGGTCTTGGAATATTGCATGCAATGTAGGCATACATACAAAATAGTCTATATTAATTTAAATCTTGCATGCATTTGCCACCGCCTAAAATGCTAAGTAGCCTAAATCAATAAAGCGCAAAAGCCAAATTTACCGGATCTAAATAAATAGGAAATAAAAAATGTATTTTCACAAGATTACTGTCCTTAGCCCATTGTGGTTAATTTTGGCGATCTGTTAACAGGTAGGCTTACAACTAGTCTGATTTCCATTATATTTTTATTTATTTTTTATAGCCTAAGTAAAAGTATTTTTATGAATAAATGTATTTTTTTTTACTTATGCGTTTGTGAGCTATATATTTTAAATGCATCATAATTAAAAATTTTTACACTTTCTAATTCTGTATTTACACTTGAAAGATTGCACTTCCATTTTCTACTCCATTTAGTCAATCCCACGAAAAAAATCTTATCAATTATAGCCTATTTGTTTTTTTTACTTTCTAAACAGAATGTCAGTATCGAAAAGGAAGAAAAAAATATTATTTATGAGCAGAGTAGCTAGGCTACTTATTAAAACATGTTGAGCTGATAAGATAAGGCACACGTCATATAAAATAAAAACAATTTATTAATGTCTTAACACTGAAAAAATGACTAGTGAGCGACACGCAGAGAGGTGTTGTTTATAAGGAAAAAATGCGAACAAGCTCATTGACTTGCAGGCTACCCGATAATAAATTTAAAGTTAAATTTCTATGAATGATTAAACCAATAATATTAACATAGGCTATACTGATATTTTTTCTCGACACGTTGTTTCAGTCGTGTGCTTATAGCTTAATATCATAATGGAACAATATTCATGTTTATTCATGAAATCGTCATCATTCGATTAAGACCATCAAAGACATAACTAAACACAAACTCGAAGAGGTTGTATCTGTAAGTCCTGACCTCCAGCTCCCATTCAGTCCACAAATCAATTTTGTGGAATCAGTAAACAATCAATAATCAATAGTGTCATTAAAGTTTAAACAAACAGGTAAGACAAAAGAGGAAACGCAGTCACTGAGCATGGTCATTTTTGAGAGATCTTCTCGTTTTATTTGCCATTTATATATGTTATAATAAATCGCTTTAAATCGTCTACATAAGGTCTTAAGGATGATCGAATAAATGACAAGACAAAAGGAGCCCGCGTGCTTTAAAATGTTTATGTAGCCTATTGATGTGTTGGCTAAATAAGATTCGGGTCAACATTTAATTTCGCAAGGAATGGGGTAGCCTAATACGAAACCGTGGAAAGCATTTATTCTTCACAAATTTATTTAATACTGGAGTAGATTTCCATGATGCATAGACGCTATGGAGTTGTCAATAACTTCACAGTTTTTGGAAGAGGAGGGCATTCAGCTATCTCTCGAGTTGCTCAAGACTCCGTGCTGCATCAACACCCACTAGGCGACTGCGATACGGCCATTTTGACGAGTCACATCTGTAGTCGGAATAAAGAAATATGTATAGATATAATCGGTATATTTGTCAGAAAATGACACTAGTCTCTGAAATTAGCCTACAATTGGCGCATACCTTGACCAATTCGATTCATTCGCGGAGTTAATGGCATGTTTTTATTGTAGCGATAGATTACGAGTGAAATTGGTAGGGTAGTAACCGAAGAAGCTTTAAGGTTTTGCAGAACCCGGTACGGTTAACGCTAAAGTGCTTCGGGTTTCCGCCAGCATGCTGAGCTTCTTTGTTTTCGCTGAAGTGCCTGTATTAGAGCAGCTGACGTCATGGCAGGCAGCCTGCGCGTGTGGTTTGCAGCTGAACGCAGTGCCCTAAACGGGGGAGACTACCGTCCAGCGCTACAGAGAAACACACCAACCTACCGCACAAGCGAGTGCACGCACTAACGCGCGCTCACAGTTTCACTGATTATCTAATAATCACTGAAAAATTGGATGGAACTTGACCTGTTACACTATAAGAACGCTATCAAGGTAAATGCAAAAATTTGTGACCGGTTTCTGGAATTTGTAAACAGAAAAAGTGAACAAAAAATAAAATAAAAAGAAGAAAAAAAATGCTGTATAGCCTAAACCCAACATTCAAGTCGGGACTGGTCAATGAAGTAGCCATAATGGTAATTTACTAAAAGATGGCTTGGCTTAGAACGCCATATGTTTTTTTTTTTGTTTTTTTTTGAGACAAGGGTTCAGTGTGATTTCAGTGTAGCATAGGCTACACAATAGCTACATATTGTATTTGGCGAAACAGCAGTAAAGGATACATATTTGCCTCTTATACAGCATGACAGTTAGAAACAAATCGTTAAGATATCTGTGCACTGAATAAAATTTCACGACCCAACTTTTCTTCACTGTAACCACTGAGCAAGTGAGCGTGAATAAAAGCAGCTGCTTTATCGTGACGTGCTGGCGAGTGTAGCTAACTGATTACCTCTAACCAGAAAGCACAATAATTTTACATTTTAAGTAGCCTACAGTCTAACAAAAAAAAAAAGAAAAAAAAAAAAGAGCAAATTTAGGAAATTAAAAATGTATTATTTTCGAATTTTTGCTCTACTTGTTGATATAGGCTACATTTATAGCTAAAGGCAGTAGAGTCATTGAAGTAAAATGCGTATATTCTGCATAAGTTGCATAATGCTATGGGAACATGTTGGCCATTAGGCCTAAAACATAAATTTTACGCGGGAACAAAATATAAAAGTCAGCGTGAATTGAAAGATAGAGAAAGCATTTAGAGCGTCTTGCCTAATTCCTCTTGCCTAACTTGTGCCATTTTAAAATGCAGCCTAATTCTGACTTATTCAAAATAACCCTTCTGCTTGTTCTGCTTTTGGGCATTTAGCACTACATGCGATTTTTGTGAAAATAAAGAGAAATACTGCTTTTCTAAAAGTTATTCATTGCTTATATTCTAAGAATCGTTCCGACCAAACTGCGAGGCTTGGCGAGGGATTTTCCTCTTCAGAAGTGGTGATGTGGGTGGTGAGGTTTGACAAAGACATCCGTCAGAGGGGTACCCTATTGATGATATACCCCACTACTAATTCCCAGGCTACCCGTAAGGAATGAGATCACGTGATGGAGTGGGGCGGTCGAACTAAGCCATTTTGGGGACTGTGTCAGTTTGCGCTGAACCATCAGGCACTGTGTTTTTCAGATCGCCGTGCAGGAGAACTGCGCCTCTGGAATTTACCATCTATGACCGGAATCTGTGGATTTATCTGTAAATCAAATCGGAAAGTGTCGGTGAAGAGTGAGCTACATTAACCTATGTGCAACTGCGCAAGAAGGCCACAATGAGCACGGCGGTGAAACGTTAGAGCCATTGACAGCGTCTGCAGCTCATTCCAAGATGGCCGCTTCGGTAGCATTCATTTTTTGCTGATCGACACTCAAGTTTCATTGTCTACCACAACAAAGCTAAGAAACCATCGCGAAATATACTGGGTATGTACGCTTTAATGTGCAAAAGAGCGGAGTTGTGAGCTCTTTTGCTTTTCTTTTCTTTTCTCTCTTAGGAGACAAGAGAGTAACAATGTTGCCTCTTGTATGGGCTATATGAGTGTTTCTCATACGTACGAATTTCATTTTAGTTTTGTCGCATTTCTTATGAAACGCAACCGTTGACATATGTTAAAACAATATGCATGTTAATGTGTATGTCATCTTTGTAAAACGGAAAAATATATGTTCTCTTCAAGTGTTGTTTTTAATCTGAAAACTCGGCGCGCGCTGAAGAACAGGCGAGTTGGGGCAGGTGTTAACGGGTGACCACTTTCATCCATTTCTCCACGCTCGAAAATCAAACATTAGATCTCTTATTTTATAGAGTTGAGTAGTCTATAGAGTGTATATTTAGGAAAAACTAACTTTATCGTGTTTCAATGTCGTCGATTAATTTTATTAACATAAATTCATGTGCGTATTTGCGGGTACCTCCTTCTATAGGTTAACCACACGAAACCAGAACATTGCGAGGCTGTTAACTTATAGCCTATTTTAAATATGTTGTCGAGCTTGTTCATTAATTGTTTATTTGCCACTGAATGTAACTTGGCTTCTGTGTTTTGTATTAAGCTTTTAAAAATAACACTAAAACATTGTCTCGATTTTAAGCAACTGCCGTGAGACTGGGTTGGACCAGGACACGTCAGACTGAACCAAACCTTTTTTTCTTTTTGGACAAAGTAGGACAAGAGTCCTAATTCTAAGATTTGATTTTTAAATGTTGTTTTTTCCGTTATTTTATATATACAGTATAGATTGTCTTTATTAATCAGTCAGTTGTTAACCGAATGTGACTCACCCCCGCTCAGTCATAGTTCATAAAAATATCGTTGATAACTCCATCCAAGAAATTAGATAATGTAAATATTCTAACATCGGATGTTAACCTAGTTCTCTATTGCCAAATCATGCTTCTTGCCATATTTAAATGATAGCTGTTATACGGACAGATTTACTTTTGTTTTCCCGTTTGACCTATCCATGCCGTGCCTCACTGATTTATTTAGACTATTGATCTTATACACAGGCCTATGTTTTCCACACATTTTGCCACACCGTAAATATCTGTTTCATAGTCAAATCATAAAATGCTTGCTTGCAATCATCTTTCTGACAGTAAAAGGAAGACGACACATCATAGTAGTCCCGAATATAATATCAAGATATGACTCTGTTATCAGCAGTACGCTAAACTGACAGATTTACTGTAACTGCAGTATTTCCTTGACCGACCTCTCCTTTCTTCACAGAAAAGACAACAGTTCCGTTTCCAGAGTGTTACATGTGCTATCAGATATGAATCATGTAATCTGAATATGATTAGCCTATTAAACCACATTAGTCTGAGTTTTCATTAGCCTATTGGTCAAGCCTGAGAATGGCTTTCCTTGGGCCAGCCAGTTCCAGACCAAGCACACCTGTTTTTTCCGCCTTTGCTGGGAACTTGGCCAGCTTGTTTCTGTTATCCACTGATCAAAAAATGAACTTAGCCTATGTAAAATAATTCAGTCTAACTTGATCCTTACCGACAGTTGTTACTTAAAGAAGTAAAAGTACAGAAATACTTTCTTACAGGTGTTTTGAATTGTTTTTATCACTGACTGAAATGCAGTGCGTTGTTCTGCACTTGTTTTAATGGTAAAAATTCGCTATTAGAACGCTATTAATTACTATTATATTATTTTATGTCTTTTTCTATAGGCATAGCAAGCATATTTCTCAATTACTGGGCAGATATTTAAAGGTTGGACTGTGTCAAATGTAGCGAGTCTAATTTTATTTGACAGCAATTAATGCGTTGAATTCCGAGCACTTCATTGAGAACAGCGTATAATTGAACATTAGCAGTTACGGGATATTGATATTTGAAAATTTGACGTTGGACTACCCACACTTACCGATGTCGCAGTCGAGAGATAGCGGGATCACAGATGCGAGCTCTCCAGCTTCCGTTGACTGTGTTCCTCATTGAAGACGTCGGCAAGGCAGGGAAGAGCACATTGTTTTCTTTCACATTTGGAAGCGACGCGTGCTGAAATTATGGTTGTGCGACGTGTTTAACAGGTGATGATAGCCTACTTACCGCTTCATAAACAATAGTGTGTGGTGCTCAGGTCGCAGCCTCATGCGAGCGAACTCGCTTGGACACGGGGCTTTCTGTATCAAAATGGCAGCCACGTTCAAGTAGCCGCATGCTTTTCAGAGAGAAACACTGTTATCGAGAGGAAGTGGTGGCGTTTTACCGTTAATTGGTTGAATTTCTGGTCATTTGTAATGATCCGGACCATCTACGAATCTGAGGTATGCGGTTCCGTTTCGACTGGCACAATGCCAATTACAACCCGTCGTCATAGCAACTATACGTGTGGGCATTTGGCTTTCACTCTCACCTGTACGCATCCCCGCAAATAAAAGAAAACCGTTTTAACCTGTGCGTGGACTCTTTCCTGGAACGCCAACGAGTTTATCCAAAGGCGTTATGAATTTTGAATAACACTAGTTCATTGGAGTTGTAGCCTATTAACGGATTACATGTTAAAACAGCCTAACGTTAGATTTTGTCTGGCTTTGTCGCATTTTTGTCCGCTTCAAATAGCCTAAAAGTGGACCATCTAACCTTAATAACCCGACTTTATTTTTCTAATTGTGACTGTAAATATTAATGAATGTCTTTGTTTGGTTATCAGGTTTGCAAACTCTCATGACAATGCACCGAACAACGAGAATCAAGATAACGGAGCTAAATCCTCATTTGATGTGCGTTTTATGTGGAGGATACTTCATTGATGCGACCACCATTGTCGAATGTTTGCATTCATGTAAGTCAGTCATAATCTCTATTATTTAATTCTTATTTACCGTTAATGCGTTTCTTTGTTGGGGGTTCAAACTGGTCTTTTAAGCCGGCTCAAACGGTATTTTGTAATTTGTCGTGTGTTGTTTTCACAGTCTGCAAAATGTGCATTGTGAGGTATCTGGAGACCAGCAAATATTGTCCAATTTGTGATGTCCAAGTTCATAAAACAAAACCTCTCCTCAATATCAGGTAATGGCTGGGGATTACCTTAGCCCATTTTAATTAAATAGACTATTTTTTGATACAATATTTTTAATAAACATCCATGTTGCTTGTTCATCCAGAAAATACATTAAAGCTTTACATTTCTGTACATCAATTAAAGAAGGCCTAGTTTGTATACCCCTCAAAAATGTTTGCATATTTCAGGTCAGATAAGACCCTTCAGGACATTGTTTACAAGCTGGTGCCTGGTCTGTTCAAAAGTAAGTTTTTTTTTTTTTGTTTTTTTTTTTTTTTAAGTGTTCATTTTAATTATGTTTATTTATTATATATTTGTTTGTTTGTTTATTATTGATGTGTTTAAAAATTCTTAAATCAATAGTGATGTATTTATTGTGCTTTTGTTACTCAGATGAGATGAAACGAAGGAGAGATTTTTATGCGGAGCATCCAGTTGATGGTAAAATGTTATGGTCATTGTGATATATTAATTCATAAGCACTCTTGTTTTTTTTTATCTAAAAGTTTTAATTATTTCTCTGTCCTTCAGCTACTAATGGCTCTAATGAGGACAGAGGAGAAGTGGCAGATGAAGACAAGAGAATCATTGCTGATGATGAGATCATCAGTCTGTCCATTGAGTTTTTTGACCAGAACAAGTAGGTTCAGTTCAGTATACGCTCCTTGTGAAGTGTACAGAGATCACTTTCATGTTGCTTATGAAATGAAGTTTTGTAGTTAGACACTGTATTCATTATTTTCTCTTAAAATGATCAGGGATGACAGTAAAGATGGAGAAGAAAAAGAAACCACAAAAGAGGTCATTCATTTCTGAATAAATTAAATATTTTAGAACTTGTCTCATTAAGTCAGTTTTAAAGGGTTATAGTGGACTACTTACTGAATTTTTGTAATGATCTAATTTTTCTAGGTGAATGTAAAGCGGTACTTACAATGTCCTGCAGCTATGACAGTAATGCATCTCAGAAAATTTCTCAGAAGTAAAATGGATATACCATGTACCTTTCAGGTAATCTCCTCTCTAAACTTGTTTGTCTTACCTTGTGGTCATGTTTTTGACGTAAAAGTGCAAATGTTGCATTTTTGAAGAATTTGTCAATATAAGATGAGATTTAGTTAAGATTCTATTTTTCTTTCAGATTGAAGTTATGTATGAAGATGAGCCTTTGAAAGATTATTATACTCTTATGGATATTGCTTATATCTACACATGGAGAAGGGTAGGAGTATTAAATCGGTTATATTTAACACATTAAACTGTGCTATTATATTTTAGTCCAATTGCAAAGATAACAACGTGTTGATATTTTTCAGAACGGGCCCTTGCCATTGAAGTACAGAGTTCGGCCTGGTTGCAAAAAAATGAAGTTGAGCAGCCCAAGGGATGATATGACCGGTGGCAGAAGGCCTTATATAGAAAGCGATTCCAGCAGTGACAAACCAAACAGCCCGACTGCTGCTGCCGCCCCATCCACATCCTCCTCTCTGCCCAGCCCGAGCATTCCTGTTCAGTCTTCACATCCCAGCTTCCCCCATGTCTCCACCGTTAACGGGGTCTCTGCCAAAGTGGGCCACAACGGCCAAACTCCTTTCAGCAGCAAAGTCTGCAAAACTTCTCATAATGGCTCCAACTCTCTTGGGTGACTTGCTTATGGATGCCAAAGCCATCAACCCCTTGCAAACAGAGCTGTGATGTAGATGCTTTCTTTATAAACCACCTCTTCAATTTTTTATATCGTTTTTAAATATATTTGTTTTGTCACCACATGTCAAAACTTTGTAACACAGCTTTGTTTGTGTTATATTTTGTATTAATTACTATGGCATAACTAATATTGTGAAGAGTACTGGAGGGAAACTCAACAAGAAGGAGAATGTATCTAGGTGTTTTTATAAACTCTGTCTTGTTCATTTTAGATTAGAACATCAATGTATATAAATCTTTTCCTTGTCCACGAAGTCTTCAATAAAACACATGGCGGCACGCGCAATGTTTTGATTATCCAGACTGTATTGATTTTATTCGGGTGAAATGTGTAACACCAAACTCAATTTGCAAAGGGCAGAAATGCAGCGTCAGTATTGTCGAATAAACCCAAAAAGTGTCATTTAAAAAAAAAAAAAAAAAAAAAAATCTGCTACGTAGGCCTACACGCTGGCCAAGTTGAGAAGTAGTCCTTTGTTGTTTTTTTTCTCCCTCGATTTGTTATCATGCGAGGATAGATAGAAGACTCCGTACAGCCTAAAGTTCAGATGTTTTTTTGTCTTGCTTTGCATTTCTGTTCATTTGTTAAAGCCAATGTATCGTTTACTGTTGTACAATATGAAACATTTGTCTAAATAAACATTTTACTTTTTTATTACTAAATACATTGTGTGGCCTTGATAAAACAAAACCACCATTAGCTACGTTGTTTACAATAGGCCTATTCTGCCACAAGAACCTTGACCTTGGATAAATTCGGTTCTTATTTCAAAGGAGACTGCTTGATACCTTAACCTACTTAGTTTTATTTTAGCTGTACAAATATAAATAATTTAAAATAAATTTTAATGGTCAAAACTGCGACATTTTTAATTTGTGGGCGAATAGTTTACGATTAACAAAGCCGTATGATGCTCTCATGAACTGAAATGTGGTCTTTCGTAATTTTTAAAGTTCAGAGCAGGAAGTGTGCTTTGACTCCTGTCTTTCTGTGATCAGTATGATTCCATGCATATTCCATACATAGTTCAAACAACAAATGGCCTAGTGACTGTGCGGGTGCAACCCACAAAAATACAAGTTTATAGAAGACTAGTCCCGTTAAAGACTAAAATAAATGCATAAATAAATAGCCGACTAAGAATGGTTAGCAACGGCTATCTTTTGCTACAAGTTTGCTTTGCATAAAGTAGGTTAAAGGTTTGATAAAGGTCTAGCTAATAGTTGTAAAGGTAATATCTCTAAGTTTGTTGCTCTTGTCTTTCTTGTCCGTGTCAGATCGCTCTCGCTGACCTTATTTACACATGTCAAAACACCGCAGGACCACACTGAAAATATACAAAATATTAAGAAATCTAGTAGTGCAGATAGCCTTCGTTTTCCTAATTTAAAATAACTTCTTAGGCCCACTGTCTCGTTAATCGCAATGATTTGAGCAAAATCAATAGGCTCAACCAATGATCTCTGAATAAATACAGTGTTTATTAATTAACGTTATCTTTTATCTAAGAGCATGCTTGAATAATCTCATAAATTAGGTGCCCTGTCAGAATTAGCGGGAGTGGAAAAGACTATGATCGAAATGTATTAAAAACCTTCCGTTTTAAATGTTAAGAATAATATTTGTATAAAAAGAAATAAAAAGTTAAGTAAAATACATTTGGCTTTGTTAAAATGTCTTAAAGACATAAATTGACACGCCGAAGCGATTTTTTTTTATTATTATTTTTTAAAATAGCTAATTCATCGCTATAAATATTTCTGTGGTTAATGTCTGTGGCAATGCAAGCCGAGGTGAACCGTCTCAGTTTAAATATGGACCGATTTATTCTGGAGTAGTTGAGCTCAAGTGGGGTTCCTTTGGGTTTGCCTTGTTAAAGACAATACTGATATTGAAAAATAGCTAAAGAAAAAAGAAAAATGGTTTGAACCTAAATAGAAGTACCATATGAAAACGCAAATGTATCGCAAACAATGTCAAATGAAGATTCATTTTTAGGCGGAGCAGTTCAAAGGCTCTCCTTGATTAATTAATGCCACTACAAAGGTCTACAAAGTCAAGATATAGAAATGATTGCGCAAAACCTTTCATATTAATACAACAAGGTTAATTAAAAATTACCACGCCTAAAAAATATGAGCCTCACATAAACGGTTTTGTGGATTCTGGCCTATATTGATCGTCATGCAACTTCACGGCAGCACGACGCGCCCTCTTCTGGTTGTAAGCATGTAACGCACCTCTACAATATACACTGTAAATTACAGGTTAGGTTAAGATATGCATAGTAATATTAGGCCTTATAGTTTAAACAAAATATTACAACATGCTCTGATCATCACTATATTTACAAATTGTTGCCTTTGAGAGTCTTCACTATATTTTGAAACTCAAATAAAATCTGTTCCAATTAAAAAAAATAGCTAAATTTCAATTTGATAAACCATTATTTTGTTTATCCATAGGTTTAATGATGAACACATCCAAATGTAAACCTTTTAGGGGAAGCACTTTATATTTTTGAATGGTCTGTCTTTTGAAAGTAAGATTTTGCCATAATGTATAGATATTACAACCATTAATCAAGCGGAGCAATGCATCAGTTTATTGAGCAATGTTTATGGGACAGAGTGCTTTTAAATATTTTAGGCCTACAGCACATACACACAAGAGCTACACATTTTCATGATGTAGATAACAGTTATGACAAGTAGACTGACAATCGATAATATCTTCCTTTGACAGCATATTTAAAAGGGCTCACATTTCTTTCAACGCTTTTCTCTTCCTCAACACTGTACCATCAACATGGAAACATGTTTACAAATTACAACACATGAGATCATAACTCTATACAATTTGAGACAAAGTGAAGTCATTTCCCCCCAAAAGCTCATAGAAGTGGCTTCTTTGAGATTCACATGTGCTGTACAGACGTCAAATTCAAAGTCAGGAGTGTGTGTGTTCATGAAGCCTCTTGCCTCTTCCACTGGAAACTGTCCTAAAAACAAGAACTGACATTGCTTATTATCTAATTAGTAACTGATAGGACAGAAATCAAAATACAGCAACACACCGAGCCTCAAAAAATGTTAACAAAAGACAACTTCAATTATAACAACAATGTAGTGTAATTAATCATTTCAGGAAAATCTTTACGTTTTTGTACCGTTAGGACTGCAACATTGTCATAATATTGCAAACACATAATACACTTGCATATTTACACATCTACACAGGAACAGCAAAACCACCTTAGGATTTGTCCTATTCACCTTTCCCTTTTTAGAAAATAACATTTTTCAAACGTCTCTTTTTAAAAAATGATTCAAATACAAAATTAAATAATTCAGAGTAAAAAAGGCACACCCTCGCACAGTGTATATATGTCAACACATACAGTAGTATATTTAGGATTACTTTGCAAACGATATTTCAGAAGAAGACATATCACAATATCTATATATATATTTTTATAATACTAAAGGTCTCTGGGATCACACAAAGTTTCAACAATGATGAGAGAGAGAGAGAGAGAGAGAGAGATCAACAGTAAGAGGCAGCATTCTCTCGCTCTTTACAGTGCAGCTGAAACACTATACGCAGATTCAAGCATCTATATAGCGCCAGCACAACTGCATTCTCGAGAACGGCCCACTGTAAACTTGCTAAATATTACTGTAAAAAAAGGGAGGTACAAAATATGCTTCAATTTTAATATGATGTTCTCTAATCAAGAGCTAAACAACATAAAACAGGCAATGTTTTGTTCCTTCACTAGGGATACAAAAGTGGCAACGCACATGTAACCCATTAGGTGCTTAACACGTTCTACGAATCACTACTATTGCATGACCCTCCGCGAGTCAGTGGTAAAACTGGAATCATTTGCATAAACGTTTTGGTGCATTACATCATGTGCAAAAACAGTTGTGTTATACTAAATGTTATTATCGGAGCCAATTGCAAATATTGAGCTCCTGTGCAAGACTTTACAATGCACAAACAGCTTTGTAAACAGATTTAATTACTGTCTGCAGCTAAAGAGCGATAGTGCAATAAACACTTTCAAACAATTATGTTCCAATTATTTTTTTTTTTAATTCTGACTCTGGTCATATTTGTTCAGGGCGAAATTTATTTTATACATTGAAATATATTTTAGTTATTTAAAACTGGACTTTTTAATTAATAGTTCACTTAAAAATAAAAAAACTAAATTTGATGAAAATGTACTCTGTCTCAGGCCATCCAAGATGTAGATGAGTTTGTCAAAACAGATTTGGAAAAATGTAGCATTACATCACTTGCTCACCAACGCATCCTCTGCAGTGAATGGGTGCCGTCAGAAAGAGAGTCCAATCATAATCTGTTAAAAATGCCTTGATGAATTTGTTTATTACAAACATGCATCTTTTTGCTTCACAAGACATTAATCGATCAGCTGGAGTTGTGTGGATTACTATGATGTTTTTATCAGCTCTCATTCTGACGGCACCCATTCACTGCAGAGGATCCATTGGATATATTTCTCCAAATCAGTTCATATGAAGAAACAAACTCAATTACATCTTGGAATGTCTGAGGGTGAGTACGTTTTAAGTCAAATTTTTGGGTAAACTATTCCTTTGAGAACAATGAATTTTTCTCCGTAAAGAACATGAGGACAATAATATATAAGCAGCTTTGAGAATTCCAGTATGGTAATCATACCACGTAGCTGGGCACAAACAACATCACTCGGTTTCTCAATCAACAATATCTAACACAAAGGTACAGAACGCTATATATGCATGACTATATCACATGTATGCTTTATCAACCACATGGAGCCATAAACCTACCGAAAAATCCAACAGAGGAGAAAAAGTAAACAAACTGTAAACAAACAAAAAAAAAAGATCTTGACAGATCTCAGATGTGATCCTGTGACAAGTGGGAGCGAGACACTAGATCCGTTACCCACAGCAAAACCTCTCCCAGGATATGAGCTCATATGTGACCACCTGTTACTCTGCCTCATTCCAGCCTCAGGCAGCAGTTAGGACAGAATGGTGGTGATGAAATCATAAAACCGCTTTGAATATTGCTCGGGGTTGACCGTTGAGATCTCAGCCCCTGCCTGGAGAAAGAGAGAGCAAAAAAATGTGTAGATTTTGCGTAAACTGAGGACTAATTTAATACTAGCACTGTGTTTGTGACATATTGGACTCTCACCCCATGTTTGACTGTCTTAGCTGCATGGGCTGCTTTCTTCTTGGCATCATATGGAGTGAGAATGTCAATCACCGCCATGAAGTAGATTTCTTTTTTAGGAGCATCTGAAAGGTAGAATGCACTACTGTTATTAAGCAAGATACAACTGGAATAAAGTGAGACAGAACTGTTACTTGCTTTTTGGCCCAGTGCTGCACTGCCAGTGCTGAATATTTAACTTTAATTTAATCTACTGACCTTGTGCATCCATTTATATGTCTTGCAAACTGAAATGCATGGTTTTCTGAAATGCATTTAACATTGTTGTTGCAAATACTGCTGACTTGTCACCAATTTAGCTGGATAACGTGGATAATTTTTAAAATGACTTGTGACAGTCTTGAAAGCATTAGTGACGTGTTAAAAACTACAAATCAGTCAGTAATGTTATGCATCATTTTCCAGCAGAAGTGTGTTTATTAATTTATGAGTTGCTTTACAATGTGTAATTTTTTTTAGCTTGTTGCATATTTTATTTTTGTAATGAAAAAAGCAGGAAATTGTAACGTTTAATGATTGAATATTTCTAGTAAATATAAAAAAGCATTTATAAAATTTGGGAGTTGCATTACAGCTGTATTATTTCAAGACTGTTTAATTTTTTTGTTTTTGTAAAGAAAAATGACAATGTAACATTTAATGAACAAATATTTATTAAAAAAAACATTTATGAATTTATGGAGTTGCATTACAACTGTATTATTTCCAGCTTGCTGCATATTTCTTTTTGTAAAGACAAAAAAGAAAGAAAAAATGGTAACACTTTACAATAAGGTTCCATTTAATGCTTTATATGTATTTTTCATTGTTAGTTTATGTTAACTACTGTAGTTAACTGATGTTAACAAATGGAACCTTATAAACCTTGTAAAGTGTTACCTAAAATATAGCATTTAATGAATAAATATTTCTAGTAAATATATATATATATATATATATATATATATAAAGATTTGTGTGTCAGGGCAAGAAAAAAACTGAACTACTGACCTGACTGGGTAAAAAATAATGTTAAATTAAACAATAATTAATAAAAAAATAATAATACATTTCGGAGCACTGAATGTGCAATATTACACATTATAATGTAAATATGGCTTAATGTAAAATATTTACAGAGCAATGGTGTCCCTCTATACTGTTCATTCTTACATAGATTTTTTTTCCTCCCCAGTGTATAATGATTTTTCAAAACTGTAACTACAAATATAATTCAGTGAGTTACTTGTTCAGTATTACTTGTGACCCTGGACCACAAAACCAATCTTAAGTCGCTGGGGTATATTTGTAGCAATAGCCAAAAATACATTGTATGGGTCAAAATGATTGATTTTTCTTTTATGCCAAAAATCATTAGGATATTAAGTAAAGATCATGTTCCATGAAGATATTTTGTAAATTTCTTACCATAAATATATAAAAACTTCATTTTTGATTAGTAATATGCATAGCTAAGAACTTCATCTGGACAACTTTAAAGGCGATTTTCTCAATATTTTGATTTTTTTTGCACCCTCAGATTCCAGATATTCAAATAGTGGTATCTCAGCCCAAATATTGTCCTATCCTAACAAACCATACATCAATGGAAAGCTTATTTATTCAGCTTTCAGATGATGTATAAATCTCAATTTTGAAAAATTGACACTTAAGACTGGTTTTGGGGTCCAGGGTCACATTTGTGCTACAGACATCAAAGGAAGGTGTACTATTAGTTTTCTAAGTAATCTGACTAACAATTTTGGTCCGGTGGACGATAAAACAGACAAAAAAATATACTGAAAATGGCTCTCAAGCTATATCTGGGGACAAGAAAATCGTAAGAGATTTAGTGGGTCAGTAAGCAACAACCTAACAGCCTACAACAATCTAGCAACACCCTAGCAACTCTGTTTAACTTCATTCTAGCTGGAAAACGACTCACTTTCATGGCTCTTGATGGCATATACATCAATGGTGGGATCAAACTCTCCCGGGCCCAGAGGTCTGTTGCTGTCTAGTGTGTTACTGGGGCTGTCTGGCGGGGAGCCAGTGGCCCCTCCGTCGCTCTCCGTCCCCTCCTCCTCTCCAGCGTCGTTGTCTTCACTCTCCTCCTCCGGCTGTTCCTGCTCCCCTCGCTCCACATCATGGATCCCCACCAGCAGACTGTAGTCCATTAGCTTCAGCTGGGCCAGGAACTGGAAACACATTTTCCAAGGGATTAAGCATGAAACATTCATTGTCTTTTTAATTAGACACAGTTTAATGACGCAGAGGGGTGATTAGGACGAATGAGTGTTTAGATAAGAGTTTAATGAGCCAATTACATTAAACAAAGCAAGTGAACAGGACTAAAGCAGTAAAGAACATGATGAATAATGCACACAGACCTCTACGTCACTCTTCAGTTTCTCCAGGAACATTTTCTTGTTCTCCTCATCGATGCAGATTTTCTGGCCGTCACTGATGAAGTCATTGTCTTTGTAAGTTGGAAGCTCCTTGGTCTGTTATTCACATTGGGAAATAGTGGTAAAAGTTTCAGGAGCAACATGTGAAAATTTTAACTTTCAGTTTACTCAGCAGTGAAACAAAAATGTCATTGACATATAATATCATGAATTCAGATTTTTTGGGATTTGTTAATAGACTCAAAAACGAAAACTTTGACAAAAATAATCAATTAATTAATATAGAAATATTTTTACATGTGGAACAAAATGAAAGGTGATGTGGTAATTTCTGTGCCATAAGCAGCACCAAATGAAATTGCAAAAGTTTGTTTCAGCAGCAATAAATAAAATAAAATTAACTTTAAATTGACTACAAAATTCAAACATTTAATGATGTATTTCTTGTTTTTTGTCAGCTTTCTGTTTTTGGGGGTGAAAAAAGTTTTGATCTGGTACTCTTATGATCTGCTCACACAACAAACGAACATCTGAGAATTCACTGAGTGAACTTAAAAATAGCAGATCACAGAAGCAGTGGAGTGTAATATAAAGCAGACTGCCTCCTGTGGACACTCAGAGCAACAGGGTGTGATTTAGATTTCACGACTAGAGCCAACAGACAATTACAGCATTCAAATAATTACAATGATTAAACCAAGGCTTATTTCCTAAATGCCTACTTCCACAAACATCAGCGATTCCGAACCAAAGCCTACAGCAGCTAGTGTCAAGATTAAAGGGATAGTTCACACAAAAATGAAAAAGAAAATTCTGTTTTCATTTTCTCTCACGTTGTTCCAAATCTGTATGTGGAACCCAAAAGATGATATTTTGAAGAAAGGTTTAATAGTCTCCTTTTTGGCTGAACTATCCCTTTAATTCATTGATCTGAATTTCATGTGTTTTATGTGTTTCAGACATTTATAAAACATCAAATAAAGAACACATTATTTAGCTAAATAACTAAGTCATTTATCTTTGTGAAGTCCTGTAGAAGTACTGAACAAAAACATCTAGATTGCTCTCTCCAAGAAACATCAAAATATATATAAAATGTTTTGACCTTTTATGACCTATTCAACATTTGATTCCTGAGCCACAGAATGAGACATGCAGATGGACATATGAAGGTATATATAAAACCCCCTATGGCTCAGCAGAACACTTAAATGCTGAAGCACTAGCATTCCAGTTCTTTTCACAAATTCCAGCAGAGATTGTCGAAGAAGTCACTGCTTTATTTCTGGAACAGGAAGACAACTTAAAGCACCAGCCCTGGGCTTGGGTTTACAGTCCCTTGTGGGATCCAGAGGGAACGGTGATTTCCTGAGGCAAAATGCGGGGTAAAGCATGTTGAAGAAGAACACAGAGCAATATGGGACAGTTCTTTGCTGTCGTGTCCTTACGTGTCTTATGGCGCAGTAAAAGCGTGTGGCAATCCGGATGGTTTGTAGCTTTTGGCTCATGCGTGATTTGGACGGAGCCTCCTCAGGTGGACGTGGCTGCAGGGAAAAGGAGCGTCAGATGCAAGCAGCTTCACCCAAAAATCAGTGTGTGGAGGTGAGAGACGAGAGCTTTCTAGATAACTTTGAGAACTTGTTTTCTTAGTCATTTTTAACTTCATTTCATAAAGCAAAGGTGTAAAGCCTTCAGGAGAAAATGGAAGAATTAAAAAGATGGAAATATCTCACATACATGCATCAAATGAAAACACACCAAAAGTACAGTGTGATATAAAGTTGACTGATAACATGGCTGTTGTACAGTAAACAAGTGAAGACACAAAATATCATGGGAGAATGTTTATGGGATAGTTCGCTCAATGAAAATTCTGTCATCATTTACTCGCCCTCAAGTTGATCCAAACCTTTAGGAGCGTCTTTCTTCTGTTGAACACAAAAGGAGATATTTTGAAGTATGTTGGCAACCAAACAGTTGTTGATTCCCACTGACTTCCATGGTATGGAAAAAAGTACTATGGGAGTCAGTGGGTACCAGAAACTGTGTGGTTACCCACATTCTTCAAAATATCTTCTTTTGTGTTTAGCAGAAGAAAGAAATTCATACAGGTTTGGAACATCTTGAAGTTGACAGACTTTCATTTTGGGAGAACTATCCCTTTAAGGAAATCACAGCAGAGAAGTAAAGGAAATATTACATCAAATACAGTGAATGACAACAAATCTAGTCTGTATATGACACATAATTACAAATATACATCAGTTCATATTTGCCATTTTTTGAGAGTATCATATACAGCATTAGAATGTAGATATAAAATCTCAATGGAGGAGAAAGTAATTAAAGAAACAATTTAACATGCCAGAAAGACTAACATGCATATAGAAATATATATATATATACATGCAAATCATTCACATGCCCTCCATATGTACACAGATATGAAAAAAAAAAGACAAGATCAGGTTTGCCTTATGTGAGAGAATCCTGTACACAAGTATAAACTGCAACTCATTAGCCTTTTATTAATGTACAGAATGTTTTTATATAGTTCCACAGTAAATCAATGTAAAAATGTGTAATCCAACAAGTCAAATGCTTCCTCAAGACAAGTACTCAATCTCTGATCTATTATTTACAGTGGTTTCTGTTACCATCTCTTTACATTCAGAGATCAGTGCACTTAAACTACATGTAAAACAATAGGGTATCACAATATACAGAGACACTACAGTTCTTAGGTTTAAATTAATCCAATTATTTTCATTCTACTCAGGACCATTACTTAAATAAATTAAATAATACCCCTGGACTACAAAGTGCAGTTTCCCACACTCTGAAGGAAATTAAATCAAGCAAACACTGAACAGAAAAGGAGCACAGAGAGTATTTTTTTTTCCCAAGGAATGGAGTAGAAAATGGGATCTTTCACACAGGAGAATTTTATTTTGGGAGTTTATTAATACACAGCACACATGGAAAGGAAAATGATGTTATAACTGTGATTATAATGTTTTTTTCTTACACATAATTTCCAAACTTGCAGACATGCAATACATTCAACATGCAAATGTGAGTTCATTTTCTGAACACTTATGTAATAATACACTGGAACATTTTTAGCACAGAAGTTCACCCCCTTTTCAAAAATCCTATTCCTTCTTCATATAATAAAAAAAATGAGGGAGAGTTTACCTTTTCTTTGTCGCTAGCCTCTCTTGCCACTGTGGATCCCTAAAAAAGTAAATTAAGTCATCATTAAAAAACATTTAATCTCATTAAACCATGCCTTTTCTGAAGTTATTTTACTTGTTTCAATGACACATTTAAAACAATTTAAGACCTGATTCAAAAGAATCATTTGTTCATGAATCAGACATCACTACTTTCCTCATGATTCATGAACTAGAATGAACGTACCAGGGAAAACTAGGGTGGATGTCATGATTTTCTGTGAATAATGAGTTAAACAAAGCTATTATATGCCTCAAAAGTCTTGAAATAGAATACATTTTATGGACCACATTCATGATGCCCCCATCTATTCATTTTCATTATACTATAGACAAGACAGGCTCTTCAAACTAGAATTGTACTCACCTTCAGGTCATATTTTTTGTAAACAGGCAGCCGGTGACTGAAGACATTGCGAGTGACGATCATGTAGGTCTCATCTCCATCCACTGTGAGGCGATACATGCCCAGAAACTGAGGGAGCAGCGTGTTTCCATGGCACTCGACTATATACTACAGTGGGCAAATACAAAAAAAAGATTCACTTCACAGCTTGTGAGCCTCATTGTAAGATCAACAAAGAAACAGATGCTCCCTCTACCTGGTGGTACTTTTTCAAAATGTTGTGCATCTCGGCCACGTCCTCGCTGGTGATGATCTTGATGACATACCTCTTGTTGTACGAAGTGTGGAAACGAGCTCCACTACGGCCCTGAGCGTCACTGGGAATTGGGGCCCTGCGTGTCAGAGAGTTCTGCCACAGGAGGAAAGAACAGTGAAGGATTTCACACTGCCAGGCTTGCACTAAACAGCTCCAATAAAACGGTGAAAAGCTACTGGCACTTCTCCTAGACTGCAGTCTGCAGTCAGCCTGGAATGCCAGACTGTACTGTCTGGCTACTTCTTTTATTGAACCTCATCACAAACTGGCAGATTTTGCTCATTTGGGTGGCAAAACATCCTCTTCTATGACAATGGGAAAAATGAGAAAGAACGTGTGGCAGTTACTCCCCTGTGCAGAAAGACAGGAGTCAGTGGGTATGCATTAAAATGGCATTATTCAACCAGCAAAAGCACAGCTGCGTTACTGCCCGTGCTTTGGATGCCATCTTTAGTATAGCTGCCAAAAATGCAAGGTCTCTGCGGTTCACTGCAATAGACACACTCTGTGTTGCCGCTGTACTGAGTGGGATTCGTTTGCACGATGTTAAAAGCTGTTCCAAATTTCTAACAAAAAATGATTTAGTAAAATCAGTGGTTCTCAATTGGTTTTGCTTTAGGATTCCAGATTTGAATTCCAAGAATTGATCAAACTGTCAAGATTATCAACAAATCAATCAGAAAAATCTGAAATATTTGTTAATAATACAATGAACTGCACAGGCCGAACAATATGCAAAATTATTTTATTTTATTTTTTACCTTGTACATGGTTTTGTAGATATACCAAGATTTTTCTCGTGACTATTAAGCCCCATTCACACCAAGAACGATAACGATATTAGCGTCCACACCAGCGAACGATATCGTCTGTTTATTCTAAGTGCATGCGCATCTGCCACTTTAAATTCTTCAGCTCCTTATAGCAAGATGGATTCTGATTGGATGTCAATGTTTGTATCGTTCATCAGCTGGAAAAATCGTTCTGAAAGTGATTCCAACAATATCGTTTCTCTGTGCCTTTATCGTTATGTGGTGTGGACTCTGCTATTCTTTAATATTGGGAATTGAGAATCGCTTTCTTTATAGTTATCGTGCTTGGTGTGAACGGGCCTTTAGAAGCCTATTTTGCTATTCTACCTGTGCACAATTTCTTGGTTAGCTGCATTAGCATTGTTTTCCCCCGTACTGTCCCTATCTCAGAACAGGCCACATAAGCCATTATTTTTTGGTTATGATGACCCACCAGCTGAGAACCACTCTTGCTGATATTCATATCGGTTGTGTTTATTGATTTGAAGATGTTTTACTGAAGTCACCTGGAGACATTCAAACACAAATGCATCAAAAAAAAAAAAAAACTGCACTTTCACTTCAATGAAATTTAAATGCTGATTCCTACAATCCCAGTGCTGGGTCAACAGTAGTGTAAGTATAGTATTGAAGTATTCTGGGAGATGGGCCAAATTCAATACAGTGTTTTCAGCATATGGCATTTAACTTGATCTGAGCCTGAACGATCTGATGATGGCTGTAGAAACTAAAACCTGATATTATTGCAGTTTACTTATAAAACTTCTACATATGAACTGAGAACCACAAATGCTTCATTTTAAAGAGGTCCTATCATGAGTAATCAACATTTATTCCCAGATGAATGGATCAAGGTTGAATAACGGTTCAAGTTTCAATTTTACAAAATAAATCAACACTGATTTTAAAATGTCGTTTCAACATGTTACTTTTCATATAGATTTTCAACGTTTTGTCTTCAACTAAATTTCAGTGTTAATGTATACATATTCTGTTAACCTTTTTACCACCATTTAGAATTAAATGTTGTTTCAACAATTTTCAACACTGAATCAACAACACCTGACAGATTCCAGCTGTGAATGTTACTTTCAGACCTTAAACTTCAGATGCACAGGCTCTCAAAAGCTTGTGCGGCACATCTCAGGGTGAATGTGTCACGGTGCACTGCAGACTTTGCAAAGAGGCTTATTGAAGGATGAGGCAGTAAAAAAATTATATTGGACATGACAAACTTGCAGTCGATGTGGGCCCAGACTGCTGCTCATTTCACATTTGATGAATGAAGAAAATAAAAACTTAAATGTAACCATTCTGGGGACAAAAAACTAACATTGTGAAAAAAGAAATAAACATAATATAAAAAATGACCTTAAAGGGGTCATATGATGTTGCTAAAAAGAACATTATTTTGTGTATTTGGTGTAATGCAATGTGTTTATGTGGTTTAAAGTTCAAAAAACACATTATTTTCCATATACTGTACATTATTGTTGCTCCTCTAAGCTCCGCCTTTCTGAAATGGTTCGATTTTTACAAAGCTCATCGTTCTGAGAAGCGAGGCGTGCTCTGATTGGCCAGCTACCCAGTGCATTGTGATTGGCCGAATACCTCAAGCATGAGACGGAAATGTTACGCCCCTCACCGTATTGTGATGGCGTTTCACGGCGCGACCACACAAAAACAATAAAACCCATTACAAACGAGGCATTTGTTGCATCCAGTGTGAACATAATTACTGATTATAATGACTTATACTGTCTTTTTACGCGTTGCGTTGCATCGCGCCGAGTAAACATTACCATGTCTGCATTTGTGATCGGGGAAACACAAACAACAAGCGCTACTCAACACTGCTCAAAACTCGCGTTTGAATCGTCAGTGGCAGAAATGTACTTACAGGCTGTGAGTCAGAAGCGTCAGACTGTCCTTTCAAAGTTGGAATTGCCCCACTTTATAGAAACAGCCTTTGTGCGAGCCAACGCTGTAGCTTCCAAGTTCAGGAAATAGTCCTCCGCAAAATGTGCTGCACACACTCGAATATTTGCGTTGTACTGCTCTGGAACAGTGTTGTAAATACAACTTAACCACTGATTTCTAGTTGTGTCCTCTTTTGGAAGCCCAAACAAAGTACTTTCACTTTCACAAGGAAACACAGTGTCTCCAGGACATGGCGCCGGCGGCAGCAACAACACTACAGCGAGAATAATAGTTCCGCCCTCCTTCACTGCGTGTACGTTTGGGCATTGTTATGAAAATCTCCCCCACATCGTGACGTAGAAATGTGGGAGCGTGTTTGAATGAGCCGGTTTAGGGGGGCGTGGCAGAGTCTTAACTTTGATAAAGAATATCTCTTTGGGTTTGAGACTTTAGTCTTTGCAACTTCGGGGATCTTATCTATGCACAAACAGCTTGTAACACTCCAAAGAGAAAGGAAAACTTGAAATTGCATCATATGACCCCTTTAATATATGATATAACCCCTTATACCATAGTCTGTCAGAATACTTGATTATGATTGGCTGGCAGGTGTGCATTAAAACTGTTTAATGCACAGGTAGTTCCAAGTAGGGCTACACGATATTTTGTTTCAGCATTGATATTGCGATGTGCGCATCCGCAATAGTCACATCGCAGGATGTGCAATGTTTAGTACACTGATCGTTATATAGCGACCTTTGCGAATCATTTGAACTTTGTGTCAGTACGTCACAAATAGAACGAGGCATCAGTTTACTGTCGGGGATTTGTCGTGTTGCACCGCGCCGCATCCAGTGAGACAGCATCACTGATTATAATGGGTTCTATAGTATTTTGTCGCATCATGTGTGTCCGGTGTACATATGGTGAGAGCCACGCAGATGCATGTGAACACTGAATTCCATTCACTTTCGCATCTACATGTGCCTGAAATGACACATACGTGCAAAATTATGTCAAAATGCATGTCTCTGCAAGTATCCTTGTAAACACAGTTGTTTATGGTTTAGGTGAAGGTAAATAATTGAGAAAGAAAATGGATATGTAACAGTATATTGGTTCACAGGAGTTTAATACTCCTGTTGCTTTCTGTGTCGTGGATAGTAAACAAACAACAAAACACACAGAGCTAAATCACTTTTGTAGCTTTAACAGATTTATTAGATTTAATTTATACAGTGAAGACTATGCAGTGGTATTTTACATTTGATTCTTCAATTTCTGTACCTGAATACTGTTAGACTTACCTGAAAAATATAAAGCACTGTTTATTTAATTTGTATTTTTGTTCTATTATATTTATCTATGCTTGTAATTTGTTTATTTCCTACGATAATTTACTCACCTACAAAATCACCCCAATCATAATTTTTTTTCCCCAAATAGACCTATTCAAGTCATCTGGTGATTTTTTTCCATATCGCAATAAATATTGCAGAAAAAAAAAATATCGCAATTTGAGTTTTTTTCCAATATTGTGCAGCCCTAATTCCAAGTTTAATCAGTTGCTTTCGTTTGACACACACACTGCGCACAAACTGAAACATTCAGGAGCACATAAACTTGTTGTCAGCCCTGCCCATGACTTTTATTAATAAAACAGCTTTGATACTGTATTGCTACATTATATTTCTCAGCAACAAGGAGGTAAAAGCACTGTTTTTGAAGTAACTAAACACAAGTAAAGTAATTCAAGTAACTAAAGCTTAATTGTTTGTAGAGAGAGACGTGGAAACGCAGGTAATTCACACACGCAACTTTAATCCGCCTTTCTCTCTCTAGATAACTAATTCAAATAATAAATTAATTCAAATGAATGTGATCTTACAGCACTATTTCATCTCTCTGTCTGATTCAAAGCAGGCAGAATGCTAGATCTAACAAGCCGTAACTGATGAAAATAACCATCATTTTTACCCTTCCGGTCAAATATTTCCCTGCAAACATCATATCCAGCTTTAACTTGTCAATGCTGGCAAATGGCCAAATGAGGCGAAGCATTAGGTTCTAATAATTCATCGGACCAGAGTCACTTATTCCGCTTATACTACAGTTACACCTCAAATATTGTTTATATGTTGTATTTCAAGACATTTGTTAGGTTTTTGTCCTTAAAATGCTCGTGTGTAGGACTAACTTCTTACACATTTCAACCCACGCCTCTGTTGGTAATTCAAAAACTTAATTTTAGACCAGAGTAACAGTGGCTTGAGCCGTTGATAGCAGACAAATGCAGTTAATAATGAAGTAATTATAGAGAGAGAGAGAGAGAGACAGATTAAGAGTATGTAAATTACTTAAGTCTCTCAACAGTGTTCGGCAGCAACGTCTCTAATATTAGCGAAACTGTAAGTTAATCTGTTTCAAGAACAGCAACGTTTTTACCTCGCTTATGAGAAATGTCATGTAGCTTTTAAGTTGCTAAACTATTTCACTAATAAAGACCACTTATACAGAGCGGCACTGACAAAATGTTTCTGTGTGTGCGAGTGTGTACCCGTACTGTATGTGTGTGCATAGATATGTGTGTGTACGTTTGAGTGGGAGAAAGAGAGTATGTGCTTTCTGTACATGGTAAAATGCCATTTTTTGTTTACTAAATTTACTTGTTTGGTCATTGTCATTGTGGGTTTTGGTTTTTTTGCTGTTGTAGGCTGTAAGGCCCTTTGAAATAACTGGAATCATTTGGTGAAATGATATGGACATGTAATGTGGTCAAGACCTGCCTGGAACAACTTTAGGCATGTGTTTCCCTGAAGATAACTGCACACCTTAGAACGTTCATCAGCCAATCAGATTCAAGCATTCAACAGCCCCGTAGTATAAACTATTGTAACGCACGGCATAGAGTCAAAGGACCATCTGACATGCAGTGGAGGGTGGTTGCCTCCATGGAAGCACTTGACCACTTACTTAAGCACTTATGTACCTGATATTCCTGATCATCAATGGAGAACCGCTCCCTCAGATTGCGGAAGACTAGAGGGCAGTACTCCTTAAACTTGAAATGGCTTGGCATGTTCTCTCTTTGGAAGCAGAAAAAGGTGCAAAAGCTGATAACTAACAAAAGCAAAGAAATGAGCATATACATAGCAAAATTATCACATAAAGTTGAGGGGGGAAAAAAACTGGAGTCAGTCTTTCTTACTTGTTGAAGAGGTGGTTGTCCACCTTGATCTTTGAGTTGGCTTTGAAGTCATCAGGCATCAGCATAACAGGAATCTGGATGTGACTGAGTTCATTTATCTGGAAGAAAACAACAGGGAGAAAATTATTCAATAATGCCAGATTACAAAATAATTTGAACAGCTGAGGCATATCTAAAATAGCTTTATATCTGTTGTACAGGAGACTTCTGGACCTGCTCCAAATGAATAAATCAGAGCGTTTTCTTATTTACTGAGAACTATCTGCAGTACAGGGGCCATTCCTCAAAATGTGCTGCACTGATGGACCGCTGCCAAGAAACAACTTCCTTTCACTAACAACAGCAGCAGTGAAAAACAGAGCCATCTGCGCCAACAGAGTAAGCATTACTTATTGGCCGGACTTGACACGACAAGTGGTCTTTCATGGGCAATAGCACATGCATGACTACACTTAAACTCAAGTCAGTTGTTTGACTGAGAAAGGTGCCTACTTATCCAAGGATAACCAACCAGATTTTGGTGCACATGTCCGTTTGTCCTACATTGTGGAATCCAACCTGGCTATTTGACACTCCTTTTCCATCACTTGAACACACACGCACACACACACACACACACACACACACACAATGACGTGTTGTGTGTATGCAGAGAGTTATTTTTGTGCATCTTCCTGTGCCTCCATCTGTCCCTGCTGCATCAGGGGGTGTCCTCTTGTCGATTAAGAAGCCTTTCAGTAAAGAAGGCTATGCTTTGTGATTTAAAACGAAGCCAAACAGTAGTCTACAAAGAGATAAAAAAGAAAGCAACTGCAAGACTGGGGGAGAGGGCAGCGGGTTCACTGAGAGCAGCACTGAAACAGAAGCAGCTGAAAATGGGAAAGGACAAATCACGGTCAACCAGCCTGAGCTTGTCTGACGCAAACACACACACACACACACACACACACACACACACACACACACACACACACACACACACACACACACACAAACAA